>JAXGGA010000299.1:0-260031 GCA_038373865.1 Uloborus plumipes
GTACGGTACAACTCGTAAATTTTAAGGCAGAGCTCGGGTATAAAGCAGTGAGTAACCGCCCCTAAGCAAGGGCTAAGGCAGGAACATGCAATACACCGCCAACTCGGCTATTTCGGGCCATGGATTGCAGTTTCATGCTTATTATGCACCCATCAGCATGGAATACGAAATTAACCGACTTGGTGGCAAAAGTCCTCTTTTAGAGCAAAGAAAGCCCCCCCCCCAAAAAAAAAAACTGGTAGCTAATGTGAAATTAGAATACCAGCGAGCGGCCGCACTTGGTACGGTACAACTCGTAAATTTTAAGGCAGAGCTCGGGTATAAAGCAGTGAGTAACCGCCCCTAAGCAAGGGCTAAGGCAGGAACATGCAAGCATAATAAGCACAAAACTTCAGTCCATGGATAGAAATAACCGAACTGGCGGTGTATTACAAGTTCCTGCCTTAGCCCTTGCTTAGGGGCGGTTACTCACTGTTTTATACCCGGAATGAATTTTAGGTTTCTTTCGACCCGTTCACAACTGCATATAACACTGGTAAACAAGGTTTCTCATCCTTATTCAGTAAGTGGTAATTTTTATATTTTAGGGGGTGCTGAAAAAGAATATGGCGATAAAAATGTTCCCCCACACACAGATTTTTGAAAAATCTAAAATTTTGAAAATATCACTTTAATGGCATTTATGCAACACATATGCAGTATTTTTTGTCATTTACTAATTGATATAAATCATTACAAAGCTTAATACTAATTGTAAAACACAAAAAATATATATTGTTAAAAAATTTAGAAGAATTAAAGAAATTTTTGACGAAAAAAAATAATGATACTCGTAAAAATTTTTCCTAAATTTCATACTTTTTGTAACTGTAAATGCTTTAACTGCGGATGATCTCTTACAATCCCTAGCATAAACTTCTCTAATAAGATTCCAATAGTATTGACCAATAGGGCGAGTCGAAAAAATCGATTTTTTTATTTCGAAATCGCATTACCTCTCAAAAGTTGTGGTTTAGTATCCACAACTTGGGAAAAATAAGAAAAAAATTCTTAGTTGACGTCTTCGGTTCGCGCATGAGGCTCAAAGTTGGAAAAAATATGTTAAAAATGGAAATTTTCAAAAGGAAAAAAGAAGAAAAAAATAGTAACTTTTTATAATGCAACTGCCATAAGCTGTAAATATTTTGTGCATTTTTAATCTAAAAAAATATTTTATAGCTTTTACATACGATCATTAGTTTGCACATCAGCCTTAAATTGGGCTAAAATCGCCTACAATGTCAAATTTCGAAAATATCGATTTTTTAAATTTCGAAATCGCATTACCTCTCAAAAATTGTGGTTTGGTATCCGAAATTTGGGAAAAATAATAAAAAAAAATCTAAGTTGACTCCTTCGGTTCGCGCATGAGGCTCAAAGTTGGAAAATATATGCTAAAAATGGAAATTTTCAAAAAATAATTTGAAAAAAAAAGTAATTGTTTTCTATCGAATCTGATTTAAATTGTTAGTAGATAACATAATTTGAACCGAAAAATATAGATATAACTTTTAGAAGATACATTCTGTTTGTGCATAAGGCTCAAAATAGGGAAAAAAAAAGTTAAAAACTGAACCAGAACGCACTATGTCGGCACTGTGCCGGTATATTTTTATTCTACAGCCGACTTTTCTAGACATTAAACATATTCTAGGAGACAGTTCAAAGTCCCTGCAGTCTGCACTCTCTTTGGTTGTCACTTATTCAGCTAGACCCGCCAAACAAACAGAATCTTTAATTAGCAACTGAAAGTGGAACAAAAAGTACAGCGTGTTTAGCTTTGGTGAGTTTTTTTTGTAACTTTATAGCATATTTTTATGCTCAAGTTTTGTTATACTGTTCTCCGTTCTCCGACTAATAAATAATGGAACCCCGGAAAACTTCTAAACGTTTAATTGTTTGTCCGTTTTTTGGTGCATCGAAAGGGTTAAGTCAAAGTGATTTACCCACATGTGCAGATGTGTTGTTAACTAGTTTTGAAGAAAAATCGCAATATGTGAAAGGCGAACCTTTTCAAGGATTTCAGATTGCATATCTGCTTAAATAGAAGAAATTTACTGCAAAGCTTCTATACCAATGTACAGTGGTAATACCAATGTGCGTTCTATACCAATGTACAGATGTATAGTGTACATCTACAAGATCTACTTGGCTTTTTATCACAAGAACACGAAAAATTCATTGCACATCTGAAAGAAGCAACGTCAAAAAGTTTAGACTTCGCTTAATTAACAAAATGATTGAGTTTTGTCTTGAAGTTCAATTTATCTTTATCACGACTAAATGACTTTCTCAAAGTGTAGTATTATGGTAATCCTTTATCAATTTTACAATACGTACATGACTGACCGTTGGTATAGAAGCTTTGCAGTAAATTTCTTCTATGAGCTATGCAATCTGAAATCCTTGAAAAAAATTCGCCTTTTACAGATTGCGATTTTTCTTCAAAGCAAGCTAACAACACATCTGCACATGTGGTTAAAACACTTTGACTTAACCCTTTCGGTACACCAAAAAACGGACAAATAATTAAACGTTTAGAAGTTTTCCCGGGTTCCATTATTTATTATTCGGAGAACGGAGAACAGTATAACAAAACTTGAGCATAAAAATATGCTATAAAGTTACAAAAAAAACTCACCCAAAGCTAAACACGCTGCACTTTTTGATTCACTTTCAGTTTCTAATTAAATGTTTGTTTGGCGGGTCTAGCTGACTAAGTGACAACCAAAGGGAGTGCAGACTGCAGGGACTTTGAACTGTCTCCTAGAATATGTGTAATGTCTAGAAAAGTCGGCTGTAGAACAAAAATATACCGGCACAGCGCCGACATAGTGCGTTCTGGTTCAGTTTTTGACATTTTTTTTCATATCTTGAGTTTTATGCACAAACAGAATGTATCTTCTAAAAGTTATATATAATTTTTTGGGTTCAACTTATGTTATCTACTAACAATTTAAAGCAGTTTCGATAGAAAAAAAATTACTTTTTTTTCAAATTATTTTTTGAAAATTTCCATTTTTAGCATATATTTTTCAATTTTGAGCCTCATGCGCGAACCGAAGTAGTCAACTTAGATTTTTTATTTATTTTTCCCAAATTTTGGATACCAAACCACAACTTTTGAGAGGTAATGCGATTTCGAAATAAAAAAAAAATCGATATTTTCGAAATTTGACATTTGTAGGCGATTTTAGCCCAATTTAAGGCTGACGTGCAAACTAAAGATCGTATGTAAAAGCTATAAAATATTTTTTTAGATTAAAAATGCACAAAATATTTACAGCTTATGGTATTTGCATTATAAAAAGTTACAGTTTTTTTTTTCTTTTTTCTTTTTGAAAATTTCCATTTTTAACATATTTTTTCCAACTTTGAGCCTCATGCGCGAACCGAAGACGTCAACTTAGAATTTTTTTCTTATTTTTCCCAAGTTGTGGATACTAAACCACAACTTTTGAGAGGTAATGCGATTTCGAAATAAAAAAATCGATTTTTTCGACTCACCCTATTGACCAAGCTTATCATGAGTCAAACGTTCATTATATTTTGCTTCCATTGCAGAAATATCCTGGCAAAAGCGCTCCCCATGTTCGTGTCTCACCTCTTCTCATACTTTCAAGGAAAACATTTAAGTGAGGTGTTAAAATATAAAATATGAATTTTCAGTGACGTTGAAGCCCTGAATATAACTTTTTAACAAGTTTTCAATTCATTTTTCATAGTTAGAAATTCTATCATTCCCGAAGAATTGTGTTCAGCACCTTGAAATCTATAAGAAACACCCAAAGTACATTAAGAAACAGAACATTCGTTAAAATTTATTTTCCAGTGTAATATACCGAAGAACATAGAACAGCCGAAGTTATAAATTTTTTACGATTCCAGAGTCAATTATCCTGAGTTTTTTTTTTTTTTTTTTGGGGGGGGGGGGCATCTGTATGTGCTCATATGTACTATATCTATGTATGTATCTCACATATTAAAAACCAGTATACCATAAAATGTTTTTTGTTTTGTTTTGTGAATTCTAATTGGGGGGTCCAGTTTTGCACTTACATTCGGCTTCATAAAAATGTTCAAATTAGGATCGTTTAAAATGTTTTGTGGCATTTTGGTGTTAATTTTAATGTTGACTCCTATAATATCATAATTTTGAAACCACTTGGCGATATATTCCTAGTTTTTGTTAACCAACAAGGCGATATATTGCTAAGTTGGGGCCAAATTTGACGTCAGGAATGATCTTTATTACAATGTGTGTATCAACTATTGAAAATGACTTGTATAATATTTTTTCGTTGATCTCTGGAGTTATTTATTGTTTGACAGGAATCAACTATATGTCTAGGAACTTGGTTTAAATATTTCTGGTTAGGTGACGCTATAAAACACGAAAATATTTTGCCATTTAATTTTGCTCCACATCCCCCCCCCCCTCTGTATGTGTTCACAATACATCAATCTCTTTCCTTTCGCTCTTTAAGAAAATATTAAACTCTGCTTTAAAAACAAGTAGGACTGTCTTTGTTAAGTTTTAAAACCTCATAATTCACCTAACTATCATAAACACAAAAGATTACGTTACATAATCTCATTCGCGGTTAGCTCACGTAAGCTGTAAATGATTAAAACTCTACAAATTGAGTTAACTCTACACGTTTCCCAAGTCATAATTATCACAATCACGTGTGACTTTGAGGTATTTCATTACGTGTTCCATTTCCGGTCACGATCTGAAAACTTCAATCACTATGGGAACAAAATCATAATTAGTGAAAAAAAATTTTCTCATGGCGGTCTGGACAATTTGCCTTTCCTTTAGCCTTTTAATTCTAAAATTAGTTCAACTTCCTGGCCAAAGTCTTGACAACTTTTCTAATATATTGTTGAGTAAAGATGCAAATTTGGCACATAGGTTTTAGAGATTTATGTTAGAGGAAAATAGTTTCGCTCTTAACTATTCTGAGATTTAAGTACTAAACTTGTAAGTCTTCAGCATTTTTGAGTCTCTTTTATGTTTTGCTTATTGAGATACAGCTAATCATTTTTTTTCTTTTTAAATACGCTTTTATTAGTTTCCTATTTTGTTTTTTTGTTTGTATGTATGCAACTCTGAATCTATATATATAAAAATGAATATTGGTAAATGTGTGTGTTCCCTAAGATCTCAGAAACTACCCGGGAGATTTGGCTGAACTTTTTACCGTTTGTTATTTTTGGTACTGGGAAGGTTTTGAGACCAGTTTCAACAAAATCCGATGGGTAGTTATTTTTTTATTTCAATTTTAGACCTAATTCTGTCTTTGTAATTTCAATTTAAGACTCCATTTTCGAAGGCTTTCATCAATCCAATCGAATATTTAGTGTATCAACTCAGCTCTCTGACAGATAGTTTGAATGGCTTGCTACTGTAAATTTGGCGATCTTTTAAATTGCGCCAAGATCACTCAATAATAGAAGTTTTCCTAATAACTATCTCAAGTATAAAGGATAAAAAAGGTATTTGATTAACAGATTAATCTTTTTAAAAAACAAATGAGATTCAGTTTCATATTTCGGAACTCCTTTAGATCTGTAGAGGCTTAGATGTCATGCATTATTTTCCAGACGAACAATATTTTGTTCTTTAATTGCTGTTTTCAATCAAAGTATGTTACTATTTTCTCGCCAAACATCCAATCAATAGTTCGTTTTCATATCCATGCTATTTGCTATGATATACCGCAATGTTGGAAATTATTTTAACGCCTTACGGAATGGTGTACATTTAGCGCCAAATATAATATTCAAATTGATTTTAGATTGCCAAAAAATAATCATATATTATCAGCTTCATAGAGAATACCTCAACATTTGGCGACAATTTCTCTTTCACAAAATAGCTACCAAATTGGCGACTTTTTAAATAGCGCCCAGAACCTTCAATAATTGAAATTTTCCAAGGCGTGTTGCTACGCAACTATTTTTGTTTTCGAGAGTAGAAAAAATTGTTTGTGTGTAAACACCGTGGTTTTTTTTTTTTTTTTGAAGGAGCAATTGATGGTCTACTTTTTTGGAATGTCCAGTGCGTTTTTAGAACGTAATTGTAAATGTGTAAATTTCTCATTGTTATTGTTTATCGTGCTTTTTTTTTTTATTTATTTAGAAGAGCGATTGATGGTCTACCTTTTGGATTGTCCAGTGCATTTTTGCGACGTAATTGTAAATGTGTACATTTCTCTTTATTTTTGTTCACAGTGCTTTTTTTATAACTTTAAAGTAGCTATTTGTGGTCCAGTCATTCTATTGTAAATATGTCAATTTCATTTTATTACTATTCACTGCTCTCTCTCCTTTTAAACTAATTTAAAAGAGCTATTCATGGTCCAGTCACATTATACATTTTATGTGTCTCTACATTTTATTTTCAAAACGAAGATCTCTTTTCACGATTCGTGGAGAGCTTCTTCGTCTTGATGTGTAAATAAAATTCCGATCTAAAATCAAATTATGTGTAAAGTTTTTCACTGTTCAGTATTTCTTAATTTTTATAAAAATAATTGGTGGTCTATTTGTAGATTGTTCAATGCGTAATTTCAACTTTGCTTGATTTAGAATTTTTAAAATCTTTCATGCCTATTTTCAACAACGCTTTTCAGATTTTTACATCCAAAACACCATGAGGAGACGAAATATACATCTAGGCAGAACAACGTCTGCCGGGTTCTGCTAGTAAAAGATAAAATTTACGTTCTTTACAAATATAAAAGTAATATATTTAATACTATTATTAATACTAAAGGCTAAACTACATTACATGTGGATGCATTATAAGTGTTTCAGTTGTTTGAATGTAACTCTGAATAAAAGATAAAATTCACCTTCTTTGCAAATATAAATGTAATATATTTATTAATACTAAAAGCTAATTAACCCATTTATGCCCAAGTTTTTTTTAACAATTTTTTTCAATTTTTATCTCTTTAAAACTCTTATTTGGAATGGTTTACATACATTTTAGGCTAGAAATAGTTCGCCGTTGCTATATTTATTAAGTTATTTAACGTCCTGTTTATGGGATTTGCTCCTGTTTATGGGATATTATTTTGCTGATATGTGAGCAAAATATGACCTTACTTGACTTTACTTGTGCAAAGCAACATTACAGAAGGCATCTCTGATCCATTTTAAGCAAATCATTTTAAAATAGTTTAATTTTATAAAAAAAAAAGGTTCGCAAAAAAAATTTACTTTCTGCGGCTACCCATGCTGGATCGTTGCTTGACTGATTTGTCTGAAATTAGCTGTCAATAAATAAACTCTCATGTCCGACTAGTGGTTCTGACTGGTTTTCTCAAGAAGAAGGACTATTTCACTTGTGAAAAACAGCTTTAGAGTAAAATGATATAAACATTACAGGTTTTTGTATGCAGTAACTAACAAGCGTCCCGTTTTTAGGCTACTGGGCAGAAATGGGTTAATACTTAATTTATTATTATTAATATATTTATTATTAACTAGCGTACCCGCACGGCTATGCCCGTGGTATAAAATTAAAATTTCATTTGTAAAATAATTGATATAGCAGAAGAAATGCTCTATTTTAGTTGTAATTCAACTATAATTCCTTCAAAGTATGATATAAAAATCTGGTATGGACCCCACGCTACTTAATTTTATGTGTAAATTTCTTAGTAGATGCCTTAAGTGCTAAAATAGTGCTTGGAGTGAGCAAGATAACAGTTCAAACATTTATATCTCTAGTTTGCCGCGAAAGAATGCAAAAAAAAAAAAAAAATGTTTTACAATGATTAATCTCCTAAATATCGCCGATTTTAACATCATTCAGTGGATTTTTCGCAAAATATCGCCAATAGCGCCAAATTGAGTCCAAATATAAAAAGAAAGCAATTTTTTTCGCCAACTTGGTGATATGTCGCCAAATTGGCGGCAAATGCTTGACGACCAAAAGCTTGGCGATATATTGCCAAGTGGTCGGGCCAATTCATATCACTTTTGTCTGCATTGAAATGAACACTGATTTACTCCATAAAAGGGGTAAAACACCCCCTTGGAACATTCGAATGCAACCCCAAGGGAAGATGTACAAAAATAAGCCAAAAGAGAAAATAAGAACAATTTTGTTGCTCACAGAAACCAACAGAAATCTTACCAAAGTTTAAAAGAAGAAGAAAGTTTTATTTCCTAGCTTTAAAAACAAAACGAACGATGCAATAACGCAATTCATACGATATTTGGTTAATCTGTGCTTTAGGTACCCTTTTCTCGCTAAATGGGCGATAGGCGCGCCAAGCGTGGTAACCCTGGCTATTTTGCGTAGTTTCTCTCGGAGCTTTCACTTCCGCGAGACACGCAAAAACGCGCCAAGTAATGTCCCAAAGCATTTTCACCCGGAAAAGACAGGGTTGCCAGAGAATTGAAACAAAAAAATACTACGCCTCCTCTAAAAAAAATATTACAAAGTAATACTGTTTCCAAACGTTGCCAAAATCAATGTTGCCGAAATGCGAAATCTATGAAAATGAAAAAAAAAAAAAAAATCCGCCAAATCTTTTAATTAAGTCATTAGTATATTGGAAACAGGGTTGCCGGAAAAATACTACGCTCCTTATTTGGGCCGAAAAAATATTACCGTAGTATCAAAAATACTACGTCTGGCGACGCTGGAAGAAGAACGAAACAAAAATAGGTATGAACACGTAACCATGGTAACAACATGAAAAGTTGATTTCCGTTGATAAAATAATTCTTTTCATCTTTCTTTTCAAACAAATTTTATTATCGAGCTGAACCATTTTAGAATCGTTTGGCTTGCTTTACTGAAGGTAAGCCTTGAATTTCGGGATTCTAAAAACAATTATTACAGCTCTCCTGATGATCGTAGAAACTTCGAAAAAACTTCATTTTGTGCAGAAAATTTCAAGCTTTCGAATGACAGAAGACTTGAAAATGTGTATGAAATATTTCTTCCTTATTTTATCGAATTTCCGCTAAGAATTCGAATAGAAAAAGAACGAAATGGAATTTTCGAAAAATCGCTTCGAGGTGCAAAACTACATGCTACAAACTAATTTTGTGCCAAGTGGCGTGAAAATCGACCGAACGGTTTTGGCGCTACGCGCGTAACAGACAGACAGAGAGACAAACTTTCAGCTTTATTATTTAATAGCGGTACCCGCACGGCTTCGCCCGTGGTATAAAATTAAAAATTCATTTGTAAAAAATTGATATAGCAGAAAAAATACCGTAAAATGGGGTGTATAGGAACAGCGGGGTCAATCGGAACAAAACTTCCAGACCGTACAAAGAAATTCTTCATAAATATACTATTGGGTATTTTTCGCCATTAATTTTTTTTTTTAGAAAGGTAAGATCATAGGAAGTAGGAAAAAATTACTTTAGTCGATCTGGCAACGCTACTGGCTTCTAAGGAGGGCTGTACGTGGAATGCTAGAAAACATCACATTTTCATAGACTGCAAAACTTCATATGCAAGAACAAACCTTCTTATATTTTAAACCTAAGAGTGGTATGTTTCAATTATACATGTATCTGAACAACAGAATACCACATTAGAATTTACATTTTTTATAAATTGTGTCATAAAAATGAAGAATTCTGAAAAATGCCATTGGAAAAAAAATTGCGGGGTGAATCGGAACACTTTGTTCTGTTGTTCCAATTCAAACTTATTTGAAGGAAACTGTTTGAAAAATCAAGATTCTAACCCCAGTTCCTCTAATCAAGACAAGGACAAGGATTTATTACTGTTTATCCCTTCTCGTGAGCAACTAGATCTTAGAATGACAGAAAGTTGCAGATTTCATAAGATTTTTTCTCCAGGAGACTTCTTTTTATTTAAAATACGAGGAGGAAAAGTCATATAGACTTTAGATAGCAAAAAGCAAGCACACAGACAGTGATGAATAAGCGAAAAAATCTTTCAGGACAATCCCCGAAACCCAGAGATTTTAAGAAACTAAAGAAAAGGTAGAGATCCCAGAAGATGCTATGAAAAAACTTAAGCCAAGTCACAATTGCTAGTTTTAAGGACAAGTACATATTTGTGGACGGCATGAGTGACTTCCATTCGTGTTATATCTTTGTATTTCAATCCAAAAGCATTTCTTAAAATTACTTTTCATTTTTCATAAGTTCAAAATTATTTTGAATTTTTTCAAATTATGAACGTTTACTGGTATTGAAATTATACTTTTATTTGACAGTAATTATCTGTTCTTGTTCTCCCTCATCAATATTACTCATGTTTGTGAGACCTATTACAGGTTTCATGGAAAAAAATACAAATTTTAACATGTGTTCCGATTGACCCCTATCAGCGGGGTGATTCGGAACACCCATAATTTCCTACATATTTTAATAATAACTGTTCAAAATGTTTTGTGTTTGCTTGGAATATCAAAAGTAAAGCAAGACCGAAGTTTTTACCCAGAAAATCAAATTGAAAAAAAAATTTTAACTGCTTTTTTTACAATCAAAGCTGAAAAGTGTTCCGATTCACCCCATTTTACGGTACTCTATTTTAGTTATTCAACTATAATTCTTTTAAAGAATGATATAAACATTTGGCATGGACCCCACACTACTTCCTTTAACGTGTAAATTTCTTAGTAGATGCCTTAAGTGCTAAAATAGTGCTTGGAGTGAGCAAGATAACAATTCAAACATTTACATCCCTAGTTTTGCCACAAAACAATGCAAAAAATGTTTTTCAATGATTAATCTCCTAAATATCGCCGATTTTAACATCATTCAGTGGATTTTTCGCAAAATATCGCCAATAGCACCAAATTGAACCCAAATAAAAAAAAAAAAATTTTTTCGCCAAATTTGCCGCCAACTTGGCGATATGTCGCCAAATTGGCGTCAAACACTTGGCGACTAAAAGCTTGGCGATATTTCGCCAAGTGCTCGCGCCAATTCATATCACTTTTGTCTGCATTGAAATTAACACTGATTTACCCCATAAAAGGGGTAAAAACCCCCTTGGGGAAATTCGAATGCAACCCCAAGGGGAGGTGCACAAAAATAAGCCAAAAGAGAAAATAAGAACAATTTTGCTGCTCACAGAAATCTTACCAAAGTTTAAAAGAAGAAGAAAGTTTTCTTTCCTAACTTCAAAAACAAAATAATAAAAATTTCGTGCATTATTCTTCACCATGATAATAAAAACAATAAACATCGACAAACATCAACCAGCAAATGATAAATTAAAAGCCAAACTCGTTCACTCAAGCCATTTACTGCAATTTATATTGAAATAAAAAAAAAGGAAATAAAATATGTTTTGCCAGACGATAAATTTAGAATGGTTTACTATCATGTTGTTTTTTTTTTTTTTGACCTCATTTAGTTAAACAATGTTTCCCTCTTCTACACAACTCGTCAGATCGCCAAAATATCTCTAAACTCACAAAAATGGTACGCGTCAGTTTCTTCCTTCTCTGCCTTTTTAAAGAAAGGACTCGATTTCTCATTTGATTGACAGGTGCCATCTTATCACGATTTTATTATATTTCATTGGACTAATTTTAATAAGGCTTGGAGTTTGGATTGCTACAAAAACAAATACATTTTTAAAATTATTAATGGAAAAAGAACGAAACAAATAAACGAAATAAAAACGTAACCATGGTAACAACATTAAAAGTTGATTTCCGTTGATAAAATAATTCATTTCATTAACCATTTTAGAATCGTTTGGCTTGCTTTACTGAAGATAAGCCTTGAATTCCGGGATTCTAAAAACAATTGTTACAGCTCTCCTGATGATCGTAGAAACTTCGAAAAAACTTCATTTTGTGCAGAAATTTTCAAGCTTTCGAATGACATAAGACTTGAAAATGTGTATGAAATATTTCTTCCCTATTTTATCGAATTTCTGCTAAGAATTCGAATAGAAAAAGAACGAAATGGAATTTTCGAAAAATCGCTTCGAGGTGCAAAACTACATGCTACAAACTAATTTTGTGTCAAGTGGCATGAAAATCGACCGAACGGTTTGGGCGCTACGCGCGTAACAGACAGACAGAAGGACAGAAAGAAAGACAAACCTTCAGCTTTATTATTAGTAGAGATAGAGAAGAGAGTAGAGATACTAAAGACAAAACCATATTACATGTTAATGTATTATAAGTGCATGTAGACTTAGCAGATACTCAATAGTTTGGAAAATCAGAGCGAAATCCAAGTACAGTGAACTCTCACTTATACGCCGGTCCAAGGGACCAACAGAAAAAGGCGCATAAGTGAGAGAGACGTATCAGTGAACAAACCTATTTAAAGGACTAAAACGCAACATAGTTTCTAATGAGAGAATGAATAGGAATATTCCTATAGAAAAGGGACATTTTTACTACGGTTTGGCAATTACTGTAACGTAACTATAATGATAAAGAGAAAACAAAAATGATAGCATGCCTAATTAAAAACTGTTCCCTTTAAAATGATATACTAATAGATAGTCCTTCTCCGAACTCTAGTTCATGCGGAAAAAATGCCTTCCGTGAGCAATAAAGGCGAAAGATAAAAGAGGAAAGTGAAGAAAAATGATTATTTTTTAAAGAAATAAACATTTTTTTTTTACATTTTAAGGAAAATATCGGCGCATAAGTGAAATATTTATCTTTAGAGCGACGCATAAACGAATGATACTATCATTATTTTGCTATGAAATGTGCTTGGACCATTTAAAATCGTCGTATAAGTGAAAAAGGCGCTTAAATGAGGCGGTGTATAAGTGAGAGTTCACTGTATTATGAAAATATAGTTCAACTTTTAGTATGAATGATAGTATTAAGTATATTATACAGAATGCTGTCCTACAACTTATAAGTTTGATTAACTCTAAAAGCGTATTTTTTTTAGTTTTTTAAAATCATATTTAATTACTTTTATTTGGTTTGTCTATAAAACAAATTTTTAACTACTTGCTTTTCTCATAAATACCACATTTAGCATGTGTTTCTACTTCATAAAATTATTTGAAGAAGTAGAACTTGTTTTAATAAAATGACATGCTTAACCTTAAAATATTTAAAAGTTTAATATGAGTACTGAGAAGATGAAGGTTTGTTCGCAATTAGTACCTAACAAAAAATAAATTTGTAAGAAAAGCAGTCGAAAACTTTGTGCAATTAATGAAGTTAAAAATACAAGACAACGTATTCAAAAGTACAAATAAAATATTATTAAGGAGTTTGAAAACTCTAGCAAATAGCTATTTTGGGGCTATTACAAATGAAGCCCCATCATCAGTGCGAAAAGAGGATGGTTCAACTGACCACAGTCAAGTGAACTAATATAGACTGACAACTGACCACAGTTCACTTGACTGTGGTCACTTGAACCATCCTCTTTTCGCACTGATGATGGGGCTTCATTTGTAATAGCCCCGAAATAGCTATTTGCTAGAGTTTTCAAACTCTTTTTTAATATTTTATTTGTACTTTTGAACACGTTGTCTTGTATTTTTAAATTAAAAAAATAAATTTGTTCCAGAAACCTAAGAAATATAACTATTACAGATTGGTACTACAAAGCTCACATTTTTTCTGGTTTACTGGTTTTTAGTTTCTGATCTATACTAGTATTCTTACAGAATATGCTTAGGTTGTAGATTAACTTCATTTGTTTAATTTAAAAATTTGAGTTTAAATTTAATAAAATATTTCAATGATCATAAATTCCATAAAAATTAGTATAATATTTTATATTATTAACTACAACAAAAATGAAAAAAAAATGTATCAAATTATAATAATAAAGCTAAGTTTGTCCCTAACAAATTGAACTTTTCAATATGAAGGATTTAAACCAAGAAATAAATCCTGCGTTTCTAAAAGTTAGTTTTGCATAATTTTTTACTAGATTTTTGTTCTTACTAAATATCATACAAAAAAAAAAAGCTCTAATCGGTCGTAATATTTTAAGTTGCAATTTCGAAGTAATTCTTTTCAGTACATTTTCTTGAAATTCTTAAGTTTGATAAGATTTAAAGAACAGCTATCCTTATTAGGAGCTATAGGCATATTTAAAGGCCAATAGTAAAACAACGTAAAAATATTCAATCCGAATTGCGAAGCAAATATAATAAGAGACTGCGAATGAGTTGTTTATTACAATAATAAACTAAAATAGAACCATATCTATGTATCATGGAATGTGTTTAGAACATAGATAAAATCATGTGCGCACATTTTAGATACTGAAAAAGCTTCCATTTTATTTTTGTGTAAGAGGGAAATTTTACATTAGCTCAAGGATCTTTATTCAACTTTATAGCACGAGCACAGCCGTGCGAGTATAGTTAATTTATCATAATAGTGGATATTACAGTTTATAAACACAATGACTTTCATCATTTCATTATTGGAATACGTCCATTCAAAGTATGTCCGATGCGCTATAATTCTTCTTTTTCTTTATCAATGAAATATTAACTCCACCAAAACCCCTACAATTCTAAAACATCAGCCATAGCTTCGTATTATCCAACCAGTATTAAAATATATTTCGGATGAAGAGCTCTGTGCTCTTTGGAAAATAAACTGCCAGATGGGTGAAGGCAGAAGTAATTTTTGGGAGCCAAAAATAAAATTCCCTATTCGTCTCTTTCTCTTCCGCCAAATTTAAGCCCAAATAGGGGTGAGAAGAGGGGGGAGAGAGGCTTTTATCTCTTCCATTCCATTTCGCAGAAGGACGACCCCGAACAGAAATTATCTGTCCTGTCTATCTCCCTCTCTGAAGAAAGGATTTTTTTTTCTCCCTACTAAAGGATTTAGTTTCGTGGAATTTATATCACAAAAGATATAAAAATTTGAAGAAATAGAAAGCAAAGTTGCTTTTTGAATCATAAAAATACGTTGCTACTGGAATACTAAGAAATAAAAGAAGCAAAAGCTTGATTTAGTTCATAAAAAAATGGTAATATGTGTGTAATAAATGATAAAATGTACGTTCAGCACAAAATTCCTGAATATTACGGTCATGCGTTTCGGAGCTACAGTGAACCTAATCTATAAAATGGTTTGAACTTCCTACTCTTAGAAATTCATGGTGAAACTAGTTGCAAGTAACAATCACAAGGACATTTGTCATTGTTACTTGCAACATCACTTGGACATCAGAACCAATAACATAAACACAATGAATCTGGTTGCAAGCAACAAGCTCACAATAAAGTTAGATAGAAAATTCCAATGACACTGATTGCAGGCAACAATGATTGAAGCTAGTTTTTAGCACCAATCACAATAAACTAACTACAAACAACAATCACAGTGAATGTAAATGCAAGCAACAAGCTCTCAATACAGCTACTTGCATGCAAAAATCTCATGGAAGCTAGTTGCATGCAACAATGTCTGAAACTAGTTAAAAACAAAAATTAAAATAAAGTAATTGCAGGCAACGACAATAAATGATAATTCACGCAACAATCACTGTGTCGCTACTTGCAAACAGCAATCGCAATAATTGCGTTTCCGAAGAACAATGAGAGGCAAATAATCTGAGATGTTTGGTGATTTTTCAGATGACTTTGTGAAGATATTTTATTTCAAAATATATAGCTTAAAATTATTATGTAGAGTTGAGCGAGAAAAGAATATTTGTGACCCACACATTTATTTATGTGTTTTAAGATCTAATAAACATTTCAAAGCATAAAGCAGTGAGTAACCGCCCCTAAGCAAGGGCTAAGGCAGGAGCATGCAATACACCGCCAACTCGGCTATTTCGATCCATGGACTGCAGTTTCGTGCTTATTATGCACTCATCAGCATGGAATACGAAACTAGCCGAGTTGGAGGCAAAAATCCTCTTATCAGCTCTCTTTGCTTTATAAGATGATCTTTGCCTCCAACTCGGCTAGTTTTGTATTCCATGCTGATGAGTGCATAATAAGCACGAAACTGCAGTCAATGGATTGAAAAAGCCGAATTGGCGGTGTATTGCAAACTTCAAAGTATTTTCATCGCAATACATATCTAAATTTCGTTCACAAAGGTAAGCATGGTCAAAGAGACACTAAATTTTCCGAAATAAAATCTCAAAACGTCTTCGAGTCTTTACTTATCAGTCTTTGCTTATTTCGAGCCTGGCTTCTCGAAGCTAGAAATAGCGGAAAATTTGAAAATAATTGAATTCGTTAGTTTAAATAATTGGTACAAATGAATAAAGCGTTTTTGGATTTAAAAACTGCTCAAATATTCATTAAAGTTCAGCATTCGAGATTGCTGATTTCTCTCCGCGTTTCGTTGTATTTTTCGTTTATTCGCTTTGTGATTGGTAGGTATCGAGTCACATGATTCATTGCCGTTGCGTTACGAATGAAATTAGTGAAATCGAAATTGTCGTTTAAAAAAGAATCTGCTTGAATCAATTATATTTATTTATTTATTTATTTATTTTTTGCTTTATTTTGGGTAACTTCTATTACATATCGTAAAGTAACGTCTTCATAAAGTCACAAAACTCGCCAGTTATAAATTAGTTATTGCAACAACGTCGCAGGAAAGTAGCGTAAAACGTTACTCCAACGTTTCACATCGTCACTTCTGCAAGATCTCACAATTCTTTCATTTGATGACTATCAGTGACATATAAGTTTGCCGAGATATGTTGTGCTATTTAGATTTTTAATCCATTTATGCCCAGTAGCCTAAAAACGGGACGCTTGTTAGTTACTGCATACAAAAACCTGTAATGGGTATATCATTTTACTAAAGCTGTTTTTCACAAGCTAAATAGTCCTTCTTCTTGAGAAAACCAGTAAGAGCCACTAGTTGGACATCAGAGTTTATTTATTGACAGCTATTTTCAGACAAATCAGTCAAGGAACGATCCAGCATGGGTAGCCACAGAAAGTATTTTTTTTTTCCTAAAATTATACTATTTTAAAATTATTTGCTTAAAATTGATCAAAGATGTCTTCTGTATTGTTACTTTGCACAAGTAAAGTCAAGTAAGGTCGTATTTTGCTCACATATCTGCGAAATATCCCATAAACAGGACGTTAAACAACTTAATAAATATGGCAACGGCGAACTATTTTAAGCCTAAAATATATGTAAACCATTCCAAGTAAGAGTTTTAAGCAGACAAAAATGGAAAAAAAATTGCTAAAAAAAAACTTGGGCATAAATGGGTTAATAAATAACAATGCAACTATTGAACGCTTGAAATTTGATTATAAATTTTGTGAAGATATTTTATTTCTAACCTAAAACTATTATGTATATGTGAGTGTGAAGAGATTATTTGACCCACAAACTTACTTATGTATTTTAATATCTAGCAGATATTTCAAAGTATTTTCATCACAATACATACCTAAATTTTACTCTCAAAGGGTAACATGGTCAAAGGGACACTAAATTTTCTGGGAAAAAAACCTCGAAATAGCTTGAGGTCTTTAATTATCGGTATTTGCTTACAAAGAACTGAAAGAAGTATCGATTTGCATTCAAGCTTGGCTTCTTGGCGCTAGAAGTACGCGACTGGCGGAAAATTCGAAAATAATTGAAATCGTTAGTTTGAATACCTGGTTCTTTTGTCGATGTTTTTTAGGTTTTTACTTAAAGCTACTTTCGGCTTTTGGAGCTTCTCTCTTGCGCTAATGTATTTTGAGGGATTTTTTTTCAGCTATTTTTCTTTAAAGTATTCTTGCAGTTGCGAAAGAAGGGGTTCTCTTTGTTCGAGCACGGAAATAGAACGGAGTTTTATTTGCAGCTGCTTTAAATATTTAATTAAAGATTCTCCAATTTTGAGAATGGCTAATGGAGTTTTCTGAAATGGAATCTTAAAAATGCGAAACTGGATTATTTATTTTATTTTAATATAAGACTAACTGTGTCATGAATTTTCAAAATAATCTGTATGAACTTACGAATAAAATGGAAGTAGGAAAAACTGATACAAGGTATTAAAAGGATGCGTAAGATAGACGACTAATAGCTCTGAAAACTGAAGTCAAGCTACTTATGAATGGACAGCATCGATACTTTTGCAAAAGCCTGTAGACAAACCAACGGTGTAATCGAAGTTATTATATTTGTATTTGATTTAATTTTTTGCCTTACGTTTAGTGGTTACGTTTGTTTAATAAATTAAGACTAATAAAACCTGAAATATTGCGAATCAATTAGTACCTGGTACGACTTTCAGTTCGTTGGAGTTCAGGAGAAAAAAGCAGGACATTGAAAGATACTCGGTTTAAAATTTTCAAAAAGACCATAGAAATGAATTTCATTATGCAATCCAGAGAAGCCTGGCGTTAAAAATGGTCATTATTACGATTACTGTGATCCCAATTTCTTTTTCGAAAGATTTCTGCAGGTTCCCGTTATCGAACCCGGACTACGAGAGGATGGGACCAATCGGAAAGAAAGACCTTTATAACAAAAAAAGAATTTTTGAAATCGGTCCAGGCATCTTCGAGTAATCTTATAACATACAAAAAAAAAAAAAAAATCTCCGACGAAATGTATAACCTCCTCTTTTGTTGAAGTCGGTTAAAAAATGTTTTTAACTTACTATGCAGCTTGAAAAAATTGCTTTAAATTACAAATTTAGTGACCAAAAAGTTCAAAATAAGCAACAGAAAATGTAACCAACCTATTATATTTACGCCGATTTAATAACTTATTTTTAATGACCAAAAAATGGTTACCGTTTCAAAGGTGAATAATGAAACTTACCGCGTACGATAAAGAAATTAAAAGCATGTCCCACTTTTACTCTCCAAATGGTATTAAATATTTACTTACCCATAGAAATGCAGTTTACAATAAATTGGCGTCTGAAAAATAAATATCATAGAAGCTAAAGATGATTGGTTTATAAATAACTTTTTTGCAGCTGAAAATATTTGTGATTTTAATATATTTTAGAAAAATTAGGTTTTCTAGATATGTATTCAAGCAATTATGCATGATTAGCATGGAAGCCTTTTTAAAAACTCAAATCTAATTACTTGAATTATTCACCTTCAATATATTTCCAGATTCAACTTTTGCTACAAACTTCCCGTAAGCATGTCTAGAGTTCTTACTTATAGATATTTCTTTTTAGTCAAGTACGTAATTGGTTTTACTTCGTTGCAAATGCGCCTCAAGTCATCACGCTGTGATCACTGATTCGGCACATTAAGAGGCATGCCTATTAAGTCCGAAGATCATGTTAGAATTAAAAGTGATTAAATGAGCTTGAAGCAAAGGCAGGGATTCAAGTGAAACAGCACTGCGATCGCTTCGAATGCAATCGCTACTGGAAGTGAATTACATTATCATCAGCTTAACTTGGCACTGACGTCACTACGAGCGGAGCCAATAAGAGCTCACAAGCAGTCGGCCATCTCCTCTTATTCGCCAAGTAGGCTGTGACGTTTTATCTAGCTCGTTTTTCATAGGCAAACGTCACGATGAACGTTCTAATGTAATTCATTTCCAGTAGCGATTGCAGTTTCCGATAGCCTGTTTCACTTGAATCCCTGCCTAAATCTGTATCTCAGAGCCAGACAAGCATAAGTACATTTTCGTAACTTTTCAGGAGAGGGCGAGAACGATTGTCACAGGCATGCAAAATATGGAACTGTGTTGTTTCTACGCATCTGAATAACTGTGAAGTAATTTATTTTATTGATTTACGGTTCCCACGGGTCAATGCGGAGTAAGATTCTAAATACAATGCAGTAATAAAATTAAAATTGCAATTTTTGGACTTATACTAGTATGGCGCTGAGGTACAGAAATAGGATTCATAAGAGCAAAAAAAAAAAAAAAAGACACCACGCGACAAGAAGGTCATGATAGAACTGACGACTCAAGACTCTTCCATGATTCTGGTGTACTGACCTTTTTTGCTTTAATAAAGAAACTCCATTATAGCATTAAAATAGCTATATGCTGAATTTTTCGTGTTAATTTCTGCCTTATTTAAGTTGTGCTTTACTTTATTACTCTAGTAATACCTAAAATCATCCAGTCTGTCGAACCTTGATACTTTTTAATGGTAAAAACAGCGTTCTCTAACTCGTTCCTGAAAGAAACTTCTAGCTTGAGAGCTCAAGGGGCATTGCCGAATGCTTTTTGCATCATCTTGGAAGTGACTGATGTTTGGTTGTTCCTAAAACTCGTTCGATCGTAACAGTATAGAGTGGCACCATGATGACACTAGCGTTCCAGAAAACGTTACAATGTGCGGCACGATAAAACAAGAAAGCATATGACGGCAGAGCAACATGTGTCCTTTAGATAAACTGTAACATTCTGTTAAAAGCAGCCTTGGTAGGAGTTTTAGGATTAATATAGAAGGACATTTAATAACTTTTTCACTAAGTGCAATATTTTCCCATTAAAATACATTTTGGATTTAAATTAAGACCTATATAACATTTTCGACATTGCTGAGAGTTCGAGCCACACCGTTATAAATGAAAATTTTACCTTGTCTAACATATGGTAAGAAAAAACAAAATATCTATTTGTCACTAGTCTAGAACGTACGCGAGATTTGTAAAGATTAGTTCCGCAGAAAATAAATAAAATGAAAAAAAAGGGGCGTAGAACTGAGCTTCGTAGGCATGTCAATATTATAAAAATTAAAATAATTTAAAATAATAGGGATGCAAAATTTGGAGCAATATATTTCATACATTTAATTGAAAATGTCATTTTATGCAATATATTTCAATTAGCTTAGGAATGAATTAAGTAAAAACCAAACTAAAAACGCCTACTCCGCAGAGTCGGCATTTTCTAGGGCTTTAAATAACGTAAACATCCAATACTGTTCTGCACATACAATTTAAAAAAAAAAAAAACCTTGAATATCATTCTTGTAATTATACAAACCAAATACTGCCTTTAACTTTCCCCAACAGTACTTTTCCTGATGAAAACATTATTTCTAAGCTAATGTTACATTTTTTTAGTTTAAATTAGAGTTCCAAGTTTAACCCATTAATGCCTAAGCGTCCCTTTTTAGGGACGGTCGAAAAAAGGGTCTGAATTTCCCCCAAATGAACAATTCAACCAAATAATAGTGTTCAATTAGTACCTTGGTATTGTTTCAATTCGTTATTAACAGATTGCAGCACATAACCAATGTAAAGTGCATTCTGTAGCAGTTTTAATATGATCTTTATCCAAAATGACATCGTTCACAATCTCAAGAAAAAAAGCTGAGTTTTCAAAGTTATTCCCTGCTTCCCAGTTTATGTTCATTGCTAATTTTATTTCTTCTTATAACATGTCTTTTTAAATATTATATCTAAGGCAGAAAAAAAATTTAGTAAAAAAAGTATGTACCCTCTGAGGTCTATCGTAACTTTTAAGGGACGATTTTTCTTTCCTTAATAAAAAAAATATTTTTACGTAATATTTTTTTTATTATTTTTCCTGTCCATTAAACACTGTTTGTAACCAACATACAAAATATCTTTGGAAAAAAATGTCAGGCATTAATGGGTTAAGATGTTGCTGTTCTTTTGAATGAGGGAGTACTTTTCATATTGTTGCAAACGCAAGCAATTTTTTTTACTGCTCCATCACGTATATATAATTAGATTTTTAAAATGCATATATACTTTTCGGAATTTCAAAAATAAGTTAATACTGAGTCTTCTTTACAGAAAACGTCAAAAGCGTGTCAGTCTTTTCGCATTTAATATTTATGATATTCAAATCGTTCCCTTTCCGTCTAACTTAAAATTCACGCAGCTTTCAAAATGGTTAAAAATTCTTTTGTGACATAAAACAATAACTGACAGAAGTCACCGATGAAGGAAAGTTAGGAAAATACGTTACCGCACTTCAGCTGAACATAATTTTGCTATTAAAAACACTCTTCACATATTTGAAGATGCTGGAAAGTAAAGATTTAATAATAAGTATTTAGCATAAACTGACTAGGGTGCATTGAAAAAACTTTTTTTTTTTAAATCAAATGTCGAACAGTACGAAAAAGTTGCCTTATGTCGTTGTTAAAGTGTGTGCAAAATTTTATTGATCTGAGTTAATTTCTTTAGTGACCAATGTGGATGTTAATTATATAAAATTCGTTAACCCATTAATGCCTGACATTTATTTTTCCAAAGATATTTTGTATACTGGTTACAAACTTTTTAATGGACAGGAAAAATAATTAAAAAAATATCATGTGAAAAATAATTGTTTTATTTAGGAAGGAAAAATCGTCCCTTAAAAGTGACGATAGACCCCAGAGGGTAGATATTTTTTTACTAAATTTTTTTTCTGCCTACAATAGAATATTTAAAAAGACATTTTATAAGAAGATATAAAATAACAATTCACATAAACTGGGAAGCTGGGAATCACTTTGAAAACTTGAGCTTTTTTTCTTGAAATTGTGAACGATGTGATTTTTGATAAAGATCATATTAAAACTGCTACAGAACACACTTTACAATATTTATGCGCTGCTATCTGTTAATAACGAATTGAAACAATACCAAGGTACTCATTGAACACTATTATTTGGTTGAATTGCTCATTTTGGGGAAATTCAGACCCTTTTGGCACCTTTTATAGTTAATATATTCAATGCTTCGTATAACTCAGGGATAGTGCCAGAGGACTGGAAACTAGCTAACATTACACCACTCTTCAAGAAAGGGTCTAGAGGTAATGCAGGAAATTATAGGCCTGTGAGTTTGACTTCAGTGGTATGTAAAATTTTTGAAACATTGATCAAAATTAAGATTATGAATTTCTTAGAAAATAATGGGCTGTTGAGTAGTTTGCAGTATGGTTTCAGAAAAGGTAAATCGTGTGCTACTAATTTATTACATTTCTACGACAATGTTACCTTGGCTTTAGATAGCAAAAAATGCGTAGATGTTGTTTACATAGATTTTCAAAAAGCTTTCGATAAGGTACCGCATGTAGCACTACTCAGCAAATTAGCTGGTATAGGGGTAGGAGGTAAAATTCTAGTTTGGGTTAGGAATTGGCTGACAGGAAGGAAACAAAGAGTAGTTGTTAGGGGTAACTATTCTAAATGGAGTGAAGTTTTAAGTGGGGTTCCCCAAGGATCAGTTTTAGGTCCCCTTTTGTTTATTATTTTTATGAATGACATTCATGAAAATGTTTCTGGAAACATGAATTGTTTTGCCGATGATGTCAAACTTATGGGGGTTGTAGAAAATGACGAACAAATAAATCAGCTGCAACAGGATTTGGATCATATTACTAAATGGGCAGACAAGTGGGGTATGGCAGTTAATGTTGGGAAATGTCAAGTGCTGCATTTCGGTCATGGAAATAAGCATACAAGCTATTATTTACAGGGTTCAGTCATTAGTAGGGCAGATAATGTTATGGATCTAGGTGTCTTAATAAATCAGGATTTCAAGTCCAGTCAACAGTGCAGCATAGCTAGTAACAAAGCCAATAGGATACTTGGGTTTATTAATAGATCTATTTCAAACAAATCTAAGAAGGTTCTTCTGCCTCTATATAGCAGTTTGGTAAGACCTCATTTGGAGTATGCTGTTCAGTTTTGGTCTCCTTATCTGAAGAAAGACATTAATTTATTGGAAAGGGTACAAAGAAGGGCTACAAGGTTAGTAAATGGATTTTCTAATTTAGACTATGATTCCAGACTTAGAATGCTTAATATGTATAGTCATGAGCAACGGAGAACCAGAGGGGACATGATTCAGTTATTTAAATTTATTAAAATGAATGATGTTGCAGGGTTGGATTTTTGCAAGGAAAGCAGGACAAGGGGTCATTGTTTTAAGCTGTTTAAACCTCAGGCGAACCTGGAAATTCGAAAAAATTACTATTTTAGCAGGGTAGTGGGAACTTGGAACAGCTTACCGGAAGAGGCGGTAAAGAGCAATGGAGTAGATGGCTTTAAGAGGGCCATTGATCTTCATTGGGGTCTTTAATTTGACTAGGACCAGCCAAGTTGGGCCCTGAGCCTGCTGCTGGTCGCCACATTTGTATTTGTATTTGTATTTGTATTTTTTGGACCGTCCCTAAAAAGGGACGCTATCCATTAATGGGTTAATTCTATCGATTTTTCAATACTTTTTATAATTATTAATTACATAATATAATCTTTAGTTCCAATTGTGGCGAAAAGTTGCAAAATGGTATCCTTAGAGGGAAAACAATGGCCTTTTTGGAACTAAGGAATAAAATTATTTATTTTTAAAAAAATATTGAAAAAATGATAAAATTAATGAATTTTGTGTGATGAACGGCCCGAGAGGTAACTGAAGACATTGAGTCCACATGAATAAAAATGTATACATGCTCTAAGGATATGGCAACTTTTAGACACTATTGAACCTAAGGATTACTATGTTTTCATATTAACTCATTTATGCCCAGGAGCCTAAAAACGGGACGCTTGTTAATTACTGTATACAAAAACCTGTAATATGTATATCATTTTACTCTAAAGCTGTTTTTCACAAGGTAAATTGTCCTTCTTGAGAAAACCAGTTAGAGCCACTAGTTGGACATCAGAGTTTATTTATTGACTGCTATTTTCAGACAACTCAGTCAAACAACGATCCAGCATGGGTAACCACAGATAGTAAGTTCTTTTTTTTTTTTTGCGAACTTATTTTTAATAGAATTAAACTATTTTAAAACGATTTATATTAAATTGATCAAAGATGCCTTCTGTAAGGTTACTTTGCAAAAGTAAAGTCAAGTAAGGTCGTATTTTGCTCACCTATCTGAAAAATATCCCATTACCAGGACGTTAAATAACTTAATAAATATGGCAACGAAGAACTATCTTAAGCCTAAAATGTAAGTAAACCATTCCAAGTAAGAGTTTTAAGCAGATAAAAATTGAAAAAAAATGTAAAAAAAAAAACTTGAGCATAAATGGGTTAAAAGAAAGAAGCGTTGAAAAAATGATTATTAAATGGCCCCAGAAGTTACTGAAAATATTAACACAGTACAAAAAAAAATTCACACGCTCTAAGAATAGTATATGGCAACTTTTTGGCACTATTAAAAATAGGAATTTCTATTTCTCATGCCCTAATACTGCCGTTTTCAGAAAAATATTGTTTTGACTTTCGGAAACTCAGTTTCAAGTAATGTTTACCTATCTTTAGAAATATATACAAAAATGCACATATCGCTTCTACCCATTTGACAACTATGTCACAGTTTCTGTCAATTAAGTTTCCTTGTAGTACTAAATAATACAGTTGCAGAATTATTTGAATTTGAAATTTTAATCTTGTTAAATGGCTCGTATTATTAAATTGTGCGCGGGGCATTTTGGACTTGCTTATTTTTCCATACACATTTTCCGAAAAAACTTTGTATGTAATATTTATGAGACTAAGTGTAAGTACAAACTCAAATATAGTATTTAAAACGTACAAATTAAATACATTTGTCTCCTAAAAAGACAGAGTCAAAATAATGTGGTATAAAATCGTGAAATAACTAGCTCCTATGAAACTTTGATCAAGCAGAAATGTAAATACTAGGAATCCTATACAAATGTAAAATTTCGCAAAAGAAGAAACTCGTAATTTTCCAATAGTGATGCAACCATTATGCCAAACATACCGCTACTTTAAATCTAGCCAACTTTTTGCTCTTAACTATTAAGTCAAGCTCAAATAAACTTCCAAATAAGCATTTATTATTCATCCATAAAGACGGTCATTTTTTAAGAACAAACTATATTGGAGCTAAAACTTCACTGATCTTTCAAATTCTTTGTCTCTACTCCCAAACATAGTCAATTTTGCTAATAGAACGAACATGAAGGAACTTTAAAGCTTTATTTTGTCACATAAATAATGTACGCTACTTGAGCTTTACTCTCAAGCAATGTTCCAATAAAAATACTAACTTGGTAGAGGATACATATGTTTACTCCATTTATGCTAACTAGATAAAATTTGTATCCATAACTGCATTTCTTAACCCCTTAACCTACAATGACGGGCATAGCCCGCGTACGGTGATTGGGCCAGAAGTAAATATTACGGGCATAGCCCGCGGACGGTGATCGGGCCAGAAGTAAATATTACGGGCATAGCCCGCGTACGGTGATCGGGCCCGATGTAAATATTACGTGGAACATTTGATACGCATTTACAGTCTGATGCAATAATTGTGGTAGGCGCAAGTATTACAAAATATTTATTTATACAAAACTCCAAAATACAAAATTAGTAATCTGTAACGGTATGATATCTTTCGAAGCATTCTGGTACATGTAACGGAACTTTACACTTTTTACACTCCCACGTTGTTTCTTTCCGTTTTTTATTTTTGTGACAAACTGTACAACGTTTTGACGGTCTTAATTTAGAGGGTGTTGGATCAATGTGCTTTGGAAAATGAGCCCATTCCTTCGCGCAAAGTCTGTCTGGCGCATCTCCGGAAGATAATACGCCTCGTTCTTTATAAATCGGTTTTGGCATTTTCTTCAGTAGAGATTCGGCTATGTTGATCTTATAATCGACATAACATTGTTTCTTTCCATTATTCAGTTTTTTCCATAAGATGTAAGAATGTCCGTCATGTTTACAATTGCCCGGATCGGCGTGTACCCAAGTCGTGCGAACGTCCCGAACGCTGCGCGAACTTGTATACAATTTCGGCCCAACATCTTCGAATCTAAATCGTAGGTTAAGGGGTTAACCATTTTGTAGCACCAACTGATACTCCTCTCGAAATAGTTTAATTGTGAATCTTGGTTTGCATGAATGACTCTTACTCTTCCAGATTTGTGTTTCAGGGTTATAAAGCTTAAGATAATGATTTCTGCGTTAAGTTTTATACAGGGTGCCCACAAATAACTGACGGTTCAAAAGAAAATTATTACTATAATACAAATTTTTCTATGGTGATAAAATAAATGTTAAAGGAAAGTAACATCATTTTTAATCAATGTTTAAGTAATGGTTTCTATTCTCGCGCCTTTAACTGTAATCACAGATGGCAATTTTTTTCGAAAGGCTTCTGCAGCTGCACGCACCTACAGAGTTACTTTTTCACGGGCCCATTTCATTAATTTTTTTATTCGTACACTTCGTTTTTTTCAACCACTATGTCTTATTTCTACACTACCTGTTTCTTTAAACAATTTTAAAGTTCTTTCAATTAATTTCTTTGACACATTTAAATACTTCATTTATTTTTTTTAATCACAATTTCACTTACCTTTTAAATGCGAATCGAGAATTAAACGGCGTTTAGCATCCATCTTGATAATGCAAAGAATGAAATGGATTTTAATTCAAAGAATCGTCTGCACTATTGCTCATAGAATTAAACTAAATCTATTACTTGTTGCCAACAGTAAAAAACATCTTGAATGTAAATTATGCACAGATAAATTTTGCCGTCAGTTATTTCTGGGCACCCTGTATAAAGAAGTTTTAGCTTGTACCCTTTCGCTATACGACCATACTTAAAAATGCATTTTTTACTAATCCTATTGAAAATTTCATATTCTACGGAAATAAAATGAAATAATATGGCTTTTGAACATCATAAGGTTAAAAATAACTTTTGCAACTAAGTAAATTTTATAACAAAGTCTTATCAACATGTGCTGCTATGTTTCTAATATCAAATATTGTTTGTTTACAGCAATTGAATCCCCTTTTTTGCCAGTTAAATTTAATCTTTAGATTAACGTAATGAAACATAACTTTTTTTAACTTGATTTTCATTAGAACAAATTTTGTGGCCTAATTTAAGAAAATATGTAGAGATGTATACTCTTCAATTGTGTTATAGTATTGGATTTTAAACATAATCACGTTTATGGACTTAATAGCTCTGAATTTTTTTGTGAGAAAATTTCAACTATAAAAACAATTTTTTGTTTCACTAAATCGGATAAAAAAATTTCATAACTGTGAGTACTTTAGTCACCTTTTAGTTTCTCGTTTTCTCTAGCTTTTCATTTTTTTAACCCAATAATGCCTAGTGTCCCTTTTTAGGGACGGTCCAAAAAAAGGGCCTGAATTTCCCCCAAATGAACATTTCAACCAAATAATAGTGTTCAATTAGTATCTTGGTATTGTTTCAATTCGTTATTAACAGATTGCAGCACATAACCATTGTAAAGTGTGTTCTATAGCAGTTTTAATATGATCTTTATCAAAAATGACATCGTTCGCAATCTCAAGAAAAAAAGCTAAGTTTTCAAAGTTATTCCCAGCTTCCCAGTTTATGTTAATTGCTGATTTTATTTCTTCTTATAAAATGTCTTTTTAAATATTATATCGTAGGCAGAAAAACATTTTAGTAAAAAAATTATGTACCCTCTGGGGTCTATCGTAACTTTTAAGGGACGATTTTTTTTCCTTAATAAAACAATTATTTTTTACATAATATTTTTTTTAATTATTTTTCCTGTCCATTAAACACTGTTTGTAACCAGTATACAAAATATCTTTGGAAAAAAAATGTCAGGCACTAATGGGTCAAAGTTTTAATTGCTAAAACTATCTGCAAGAAACTAACTGCAAGAAAAGTAAGTTTGTAAGATGATTTTAGTAAATAATGATTTGCATGTCAAACATTTTTATACGGAAAAAATATTACGATCACCCCTCTGTATTTCATATACGTACTGTTTTTATAAAGTACCTACTTTGAAAATTTTTTCAAGTATCACATCAATGAAGCATAAGTCAAAATCAGTTGACTGGATAAACCTCCTAAGTAACGGATCTCGAATAAAACGCAGAAGTAAGTTTACTTATTAATGTATGAAAATTTTGTAAAAGAAATAAGTTTAAAAAAAAATCCTTTGATAGAATATTGTTTAATTTCAAATTCTAATTTATTAAACTTATTATTTATAGTTTAAGTTAAATAATTAAAACATTAAAAGAAACATTTCGTCAACAAAGGGCCTTTTGTCATTTTTCCTGTGGACTTATAATTTCAGTTCACTTTTGAAAATTTTCAATTTTTCAGACCGGTCATTTCGAACTTTTTCGGAGGAATCGGGGGGCAAGAGTGTGTACTCGACACCAAAAAGCAACAACCCCCCCCCCCTCCCGCTTACATATAAATACATTGATTTCCCAAAGTCAGAGGCAATTGACCCCCCTGACCCCCATAAATGACGGGCTGAATTTTCATAAGGAATGATTTAACACATTTATTTTAATAACGTCATTTTTAGCCTACTTTCCCGTTAAAAAATAAAGAAAGACGAAAAAAGTATCAGAAGTTGCTTAATGCATCCAAAAAATATCGCCAAGTTAGAAAAATATCGCCAAATCCGAGAAAAAAGCCAAAAAGAAATTATAAGGTAAAATGAATATCGAAAAATTAAAAATTTGAAAGTAGGGTATTGAGATGGGAATTTGTGTGTCGGTCGGTTGGTCGGTCGGTCGGTCTGTCTGCACCCCCCCCCTCCCCTAATAACTTTGAATGAACATTCCGATATGGACAATTTTTTTTTTGTTGGAAAGATCTCGGCGAGTACAGCTCATTCCCATATTTGATTTTTCGGTGTGAACAATTTTTGATTCAACTTTGAACCGTTCCAACAACCTGTCCCACGATGCTAACTTTTGAACGAACAGTCCGTTTGAACAAACTTTTTTTTTGTTCGAAAGATCTTACCAAGGATACTTCATTCCCGTATTTACATTTCCGATTTGAACAATTTTTCGTTCAACATTGAACCGCTCAAGCAAGCTGTCACCCCTAATAACTTTTGAGTGAACAGTCCGATGTAACTAAACTTTTTTTTTTTTGTTCAAAGGATCTCAGCAAGGATACTTCATTACCGTATTTAAATTTTCAATTTGAACACTTTTTCGGTCAACATTGAACCGTTCAAGCAACCTTTCCCCACCTAATAACTTTTGAGTGAACCGTCCGAATGGAATAAACTTGTTTTTGATTGAAAGATCTCGGAGAGGCTCATTCCCATATTTCGCTTTTTCATTTGAACCATTTTTCGTTCAATATTGAACCGTTCAGAAAAAAAATTTAACATTAGCGCCTACGAGGAATTTAAGTTGAATGTTGATTCTGAACTTATAGTCAGATTTCCTTCAAACTAACTTTGTAAGAAAATGGTTTTGATAAATAATGTTTGTAAAGTATTTTTCTGAATAATCTTCTGTGAGGACTCTGATTCCGACTCCAACTCCGCAAACATGGCGGAAATGCCGGCTCAGAAAAAAAATGACTGACTGTGCAGACGATTTTTTGTTTATTTATTCATTTGTTTTATTTTATTTATTATTATTTTTTTTTCTTTTTTTTTTTTGGCAGACGATTTTTTTTGTAACAAAAATGTTTCATTCACGAGGGCATTTTATTCTTTATTTATGTTTAACAACTGGCAACGGATTAAATGTGAAATTAGAGACATTTTATTAACGGACGAGTTTTTTTATTTTCTTTTTTTTTCTTTGTCTGATAAAATGTGTTTTGATGCTCATTGTACTTTTATTCATTTATTTATTTATTTTTTGAAAACGATTGAGGATTTTTTCTACGGAAGAACTGTAACAGTTACATTCTTTAAAAGGTGCGACAAAACTTTATTTATTCGCTTATGTACTTTTTACGTGTCTATTTTATCTGATGAGAGGGGTATATCTTGCTTTTAGAAATCAGCTTTAAGTGCTAAAAAGGTATGTTTGACATAATTTTCATACTCAGATAATCAAGAGAATAATGATCAGATGTTAGAATGCCGATATTGATGTACGGGAAAGTAGGCTCGTTTAGTTCTTGACAGAACTTCTTGTTAATATTGTGTAAGGGCTTGAGTTTCGAATAGTTTTATGCGAATAACTTTGCTTTTATGTAAGAAAAAAAAAGATACATTTTAGCTTTCACACCTATGAGTTTTGCACGCATAATTTTCGTACAAAGAATCAAATTAGATATTTCAATAAAATGAATCCCAAGAGAAACCCAATTCGAAGCAATTGAAACCTTAACAAACTTAGTTTTCAAATTTTATAAACACAACATTGTAATAAGACTCACTAAATAATTGTTTCAACAACAAACTCCTGCAAAAGCAATCTCAAAAGCTTCGTTAAAATACAAATTAAGAGTTTTCAAAGCACAATCTTTCCATGTAGCTTTTTTTCTCTCTAAAAATGAAAGATAAAAAAATAAAATTCACGCTCTCTGCAGCTGCTCTTGGTCCTCATTAGCATTTATATTACGTGTCCCAAGTAGATAATGAAATTCAAATGTAAACATACGCAATCCGTTTGGAACATTTCCGAAAATTCTATCGAACACTAACAAGAGGAGTCCCTCCTCCTTTGCGTGAATAGAGTTTCGCATCGAGTCAAAAGCTACAAGGAGATTCGAACGTTTGAAGCGTCGAACAGACTGTATTGGAACATTCTACCAGAGATGAAAGAGCGCGCCAAATATTCACTTTTAGAACGTGTGAGAATTCGCTTGATATTCTAATTTTATTTTATTTTTTTTTTCGATTCGGCGTTTTATCTTGGGGAGCACTCAGAACTCTCTAGTTCGTTATTTTTTAAGTATTTATTTTTGAAATGAGGTACCAAGAGTCTTGTATCGAGTCAGCTCTGAGATTTTAGAGAATGGTGGAAAGGAGACATTAATTTGTACAAAGGAATAAAACGTTTCGATTTAAAAAATGTTTGAATCTTTAGTGACGCTTCTTAAGCTTTAAAAATCTTTAGATTTATCTATGTCGTGGCGAGTTAAAATCTTCTTTCATTCACTTTTTGATTGGTAGATAGCGAGTCACATGATTGATTGCCTTGCGTCATAACATATGAGAAATTTAAGTGATCGAAAGAAAAAGAAATTGTGTTCCTTTTTAACTTACATTATCCTCTGCTTTTTTTACGTATTTTTTGTTATTTTTAGTTTGGGAAGTGTTTTTTTTTTGGGGGGGGGGGATTTTTTTTTTCTGTAGCCATTTGAAAATGTGGCGCTCTTAAGTTCTAATGATGGTTTTTCGTTGGAATTGTTCTCATTTATAATTAATAAAACGACATTTTTCGTCATTTCTTTTATTCTGATCAATGCTTTTTATTTATTTCTGTTGCCATTTTGAATATCTGTATATGAACAAAATTCTAATGCGTAATGATTTTTAGAAAACAGTTGTTTTCGCTGCTATCCAAATTCAAAAACAACTTTTTGCTTAGATTGTTATTGTTACTTTTACGAGAAAAATGAGTACTACTGAAATAATTGCTTTTAGTAGGGATTTTTTCCTATTTATATAAATGTGAAAACAACAAATAGATTTAGAATTTTATTGTTAATTTTGGATTAAGAATGAGCAGTTTGGTGCCGTTATTCTAATGGAAAATTATACCGTAAATTTTTCATTTGTCACTTAGGGAGAGTGTTAAGCATGCGCTACTTGACATCGCTTTTATATCTGAGGAAGCCCGTGCATCTCCAGGCCACGCAGCTACTAAGTAAGGCAGGAATTCAAGTGAAACACGGACGATCGCAACGCACCAATGCAATCGCAAATTCCCAAATTTGAATACGTTGCAATCGCTACGAGATGCGATTCTAATGTAATTCAACTTCCAGTAGCGATTGCAATTTGCGATCGCTTTGAAGCGATTGCAATGGTGTTTTACTTGAATTCGGCCCTAAATCAAACGGAAAGCATGTTTTTTTAACTCTGAAGACTTGATGGGTACTAAAAAGTATAAAATAAAGTACGTGTGTGATTTATTGTTTACAACATTCAAAATTGGCAATTAATCCCCAAATCTTGATATTTAGGGTAATTTAACCCTTCATTGCACGATTTTTTATATTTTAATGAAAAAAATCATTTGTTACCTTTTAAATAGCCCTGAGTTCAGGAAAAATAAAGAAAAAAATTAATCTTAAAAATGTGCACCAAAAATGATGTTTTAATTGTTTGTTCTATATATGGCACAAAGCACATAGCATATGCTTTGTATACCGATAAGTGTAATAATCTACAATGTGTTTTGTGCCATAAGTGGTATAAACAAACTTTCCACTAAGTGTACTCAAACATTTTTAGAACAAAGGAAATAATGACTAAGCACACTTCTAACGGAAATGCAGACACTCTTTCTTTAAAAAGCAAGAACTGTAATACCTAGCCTAGTGCAACTAACTAGTGCATAAACATCACACTAAACTGTTATAGCAATGTTCCAGAAGGGGCACAAAGCTCAGTTTAACTGTATTTAAAAATCATAGGAATATATGAGGGTTTATTTGGTTTGTGCCAGATCTGGCACACCGTGCAGTGAAGGGTTAAAGCAGTCAACAAATTTTTTATTAAACATTTTAAGGATAAAAAAGAAGGACGTTATACAGCTTTGTAGCAATAGCTTTTATTATACCGCCTCTATTTCTTTTTCTCTTATTTTTTAGTTTAAAATGAGGGGGGGTGCTTCAAGCCACACGTATAGAAATATTCTTTAGAATTAAAAAGTCATGTTTAATATTTTATTCTGAAGTTTTTTCCGCTTTGAAATTTATTTAAGGTAAAATGTTTCAAAACTTATATCATAATTACCTGCTACCTATCTGTATTAATATGAAGTCCCGTCCATAAATAAACGAGCACATGTTTCGGTATTACAAGTAACGTCTTTATCAATATAAAAAATGAGAGCTTATGGATGCACAGACATCCGACAAAACCTTCGTTTGTCGGATGACTGCATCTATTAGCTCACATGTTTTGTATTTAAAAAGATTTTTGTATTTAAAATTCCTTGCAACGCCGAAACATGTGTCTGCAGAATTCCTGTGCATTTATGCTTTTCAACGTTGTATTATACGCTTTCACTAGATATGGTATTTTGATTTTTACTAATAACTTTTTTTCTATTTCTTGGAATAAAAAATTAAGAGCATATGCAGAATCTGCACAATGTATTGATTTTTTTTTCTTTGCTAAAACAGAAGTATTTGCTTTATCGTTATAGTTAGCGATTTTTTAATTGTTCAAAAAAACGCCCTTAAAGTAAACTATAATAAAGGCACTTTCTAGTTTTAAAGTTATTAAATAAATATTAAATATATTACAGTTTCTGTCATATTCATTTAAATTCAAAAAAATGACTTTTTTTTCTCTTAGAAAACAGAATGCTTTGAAATCACGGAGCAAGTATTGAAATTTTCTAGTAATATCTATGCCTTTTTAGGGAGATTTTATTTCTTTTACAAGTTAAACTTGTCAATTTGTGCTTTATGAGTTATGCAACAAAATGGTAATGTTAAAGTAGTTATGATTATCAAAACAATAATTATAATAAAGTGTTATTACTGCCTTGGTATCGATGAAGGGCGTGGTTATAAGTGTGTGGTGTACTCCCCACAGCACATAACGCAACTTTGCCCTCCGAGAGTTAAAGTTATTTTGGTTCAATGGTTAAAGTACTGGGTTACCACCACGAAGGTCCATAGATCAAACCCCACCTGGAACATCTGTGTGACCCATACTGGTGACTCGGTAACTCAACAGATGGCACTATCTGTCACCATTACCGCGGCTCCATGTCTTGCATGGCGGACGATCGTCGTTGGCAGATTTCCAATCTGAAAAAGAAATGATCCGGTCAAAAAAGAAAACATAGCACTTTGTCATTGCCTGAAATAATAATTATAAAGTTAATTTTGTAAAAAAGAAAAAAAAAAACAAGCGAATTTCATCCGACAGTAGATATGTTTTCAACCAAAATAGCAGCATGACTAACGTAACATTTTTGCAACCCTGAAAATGTATGCCCATGTTGTGAGGCAAATATTTCTCAAAGTTAAGAAAGTCTTAAAAATTGAATGATATATTTGAAAAATCGGTAAAGTTGACTTTTAAAAACATATAACACATTTATTAAATCTTATTTTTTTTTAGTCTAAAGTGTCACTTTTACACAAGATGGAGTGTGACTATCGTAACGTGACTAACGTAACCATCGGAAAACAAGCAGTAAACAGACTACAAACTATTTATTATGGCTAGTCTCAGTGATGATTACAATACTTGTTCAATTTTTTAACTTCTGATATTGTATGATTCTTTTATTTATTTATTTCTTTATTTTTTGATACTTTTTTCACTTCGGTATTTCTTTTTTCTTCGGCTGAGGTTGACATTTTTATGGAATGACCCTAAAGGTGTATTACTCCAAGTCATCTTGTCATTAATTTTATCGGTAAGAATATTTTTCTAAGCGAAGTTCAGGTAATCTGTAAAACGTTCTTCACTGCCAGGGGAGTGTTAGTACAGCAAAAATAACCACAGTAGCAGTCCTCAGTAGTGAAGTGTCGGACATATCCGTATTCGCTGGTATCCGATTGAAAATAAAAATCCGTATCCGCTTTACGTCTGGCGGATCTTGAACGGATCTTTTAGCTTTAAATTTTATTGCATAGTGCTTGAAATTCTGCGTATGAGTAAATAACTACATACAATACCATTAATTATATTTTACACATTTATGCCCAAGTTTTTTTAAACATTTTTTTTTTTTCAATTTTTATCTGCTTCAAACTCTTCTTTGGAATAGTTTACATACATTTTAGGCGTAAAATAGCTCGCCGTTTTCATACGTATTAAGTTATTTAACGTCCTGTTAATGGGTTATTTTTCAGATATGTGAGCAAAATACAACCTTACTTGACTTTACTTTTGCAAAGTAACATTACAGAAGGCATCTGTGATCAATTTTAAGCAAATCATTTTAAAATAATTCAATTTTATGGAAAAAAAAGTCGCAAAAAAAAAAACTTTCTGCGGCTACCCATGCTGGATCGTTGCTTGACTGATTTGTCTGAAAATAGCTGTCAATAAATAAACTCTGATGTCCAACTAGTGGTTCTACCTGGTTTTCTCAAGAAGAACTATTTAACTTGTGAAAAGCAGCTTTAGTTAAATGTTAGTTTAGTTAAAACCCAGTACAGGTTTTTGTATGCAGTAACTAACAAGCGTCTCGTTTTTAGGCTACTGGGCATAAATGGGTTAAATGATATTTATTTCTTGTACTAACGAATATGTCCGGCGTCGCGCGAGTTAAAATGTAACATGCGAATTCCAAGATTGTATTTTTTGTGACAACGTGGTCAGTTAAATCATCGTGAAGGACATATCGTGAAATCAAACTTAATCCATTAATGTCTGACTTTTTTTTTCCAAAGATATTTTGTTTTCTGGTTACAAACAGTGCTTAATGGACAGGAAAAATAATAAAAAAAATATTCTGTAAAAAATAAATTTTTTTATTAAGGAAAGAAAAATCGTCCCTCAAAAGTTACGATAGACCCCAGAGGGTACATACTTTTTTTACTAAAAATTTTTTCTGCCTACGATATAATATTTAAAAAGACATTTCATAAGAAGAAATAAAATCAGCAAATAACATAAACTGGGAAGCTGGGAATAACTTTAAAGACTTAGCTTTTTTTCTTGAGATTGTGAACGGTGTAATTTTTGATAAACACCATATTAAAACTGCTACAGAACGCACTTTACAATGGTTATGTGCCGCAATCTGTTAATAACGAATTGAAACAATACCAAGGTACTCATTGAACACTATTATTTGGCTGAAATGTTCATTTTGGGGAAATTCATGATACCCTTTTTTTGGACCGTCCCTAAAAAGGGACGCTAGGCATTAATGGGTTAAATATGGTTTTTATCTGTGATGATTTTCTAAAAAAATTGCGTTTCTACTTTTGAAAAATAAAAACAGAAGTAGGGGAATCTGTGGCAAAGTTCAAATAGCAGGACAAAATGAAATGGCAAAATATTTTCAGTTTGCAGCGCCACCTTTGTAGGAATATTTTAGACAAGTCCCTAGACATACAGTCTATTCCTGCCAAAAATAGATAGATCTAAAGGTCAACGAAAAAAATTACACAAGTCCTTTTCAACATATGATACACTTAGTATAATATTGGTGTTTTTTCAGGAATATTTTTGTTATGATACAATTATGAATTTTTTGAAATTCATTTTAAGTATTAATTGAGATCTACAGATATCCAGTGCAATACTTATCTAGTTTATATTAAGCGAGCTTTGATTTTAAATGTTCAATGTAACTTGTCCAGTGCAAGCGGGGCAAAGTGAATGGGGGAAAATGAAATAGTTTATTTCGTTTACTTATGCATTTTTTTTTTAAATCTCGTACGTATTTCTTTCTTTATTAATTAATTTAGGTATTTTACACATTATTTATTCATTCGTTTACTGATTTTATTATTCGTTCTCTATTTTATTCACTCTTTTCTTTTTCTCATAAATTAATGAGTTCATAAATTTGTTTATTTATTTATTCGTTTATTTTTTATTAATAAGTCATTAATTTGTTTGTTTACACGTCCCATTCGATGAAAATTACTGTTAATCATAAAATGGAAAATTTTTCATAGGAAAAATATTGTATTTTTCACTTTAACCCATGGTTTTAGTGGGGTTAGTTAGCTTTAAGGTGGAAAAATTCTACCTTTTTTTGAAGCTGCAAAATAACTCCAAAAAATGAAAAATAATATTTTAACGCAAGTTGTCATACAAACTACATTATTCAATATTTAAGAAAACAATAATTAAGTGCATGCAAATTTGCATGGAACTCCAATATTTCTATCAAAGTTTACCGCAATACCTTAATCAATGAATTAAATAGAATAAAAAATATCAGCAACAAAGAGATTTTCGTCCAAAAAAACATTAATTTTCTTAAGCCTTCGTTGAACTTCAATGAAATTCCTTCCTCCTTTTACTTAAATTATTTTGAGACAGTTTAACTTTAACCGTAACTTTCTGTTCTGGCCCCATATTTGCTGGTTGCGCTGATGATCATCCACTTCACGTCTGGTACCTTTTCATGTGAGTACTTGACTTTTTTGACCTTTTTGGTGTTTGACTGCGTTCCATTTTCTTTTGCTTGTGTTATTTTGGTGTTCATGTTTCATTTTATTCAAGGCTTTAGGTCTCACCCTTGCTACAAAAGTGCCACAACTCAAAAATTGTAATTTTTGAGTTATGACAGTCATTAGACGTATTTTACACGTCTCTACCAATCTTCAAAAGATCCAGAAGTTGCATTGAATAATCAGCCGCCAGAGGGCAGTTATGGCGTTTTGTTGTTATCAAGATGCATAGGACCCCTTCCACTGAAATGCCACATCTTGAGTTGTCGTCCAGCCGTCGTAGAGTAACGTGCGTAACTAACGATCATAGTTTGAGATGGATCGGTCTTCATATTGACAAATTCAAAAATACTAAAATGTGCCTAGTCATCCCGGGAACAGTTTTTTGCAATTCCTGGAAAACGTAGTTTTTTGAGTTGTGGCACTTTTGTAGCAATGGTGCGATATCAGTACACTTTTGTATTTTTGTGTATTCTTGTATTTTATGGGATTCAATTATCCCTATTTTAAACACTTTTAAAAAAAATAACACTAAGGCAGGGATTCAAGTGAAACAGCACTGCGATCGCTTCGAATTGCAATCGCTACTGGAAGTGAATCATATTATCATCTACTTAACTTGGCACTGACGTCACTACGAGCGGAGCCAATAAGAGCTCACAAGCAGTCGGCGATCTCCTTTTATTCGCCAAGTAGGCTGTGAATAAAAGGAGGCTATGTAGGAGGGCCAAGTAGGCTGTGACGTTTTATCTAGCTCGTTTTTCATAGGCAAACGTCACGCTGACGTCACGATGAACGTTCTAATGTAATTTATTTCCAGTATCAAGAAACGTTCTAATGTAATTCATTTCCAGTAGCGATTGCAGTTTGCGATCGCCTGTTTCACTTGAATCCCTGCCTAAAGCCCAAAGTTTAACACTGTATTCTTTTGTAGAAAATAAACACTTTTATTTTCCAACAAAAGTGATGTAATTTTGTATTCCTAAAAAGAAATATTTTTCCGAATTCAAAAGCAGCCTATGTATAGTAGCGCTTTCACTAAAAAAAGAAACTTCGGAAGATTAAAAGAAACTCTTTGATGCTTTGACACTACATTTTGTTGCTTATTAACATATATATTACATGTTCCATTCGCTAATGGAATTCAAATGTAAACTTGCGCAAAGCTTTTGAACTTCTCTAAAAATTCTTTCAAACACTAACAAGGAATTTCGCTCATGTCTAGTAACAAGATCAGGAAATCCCGGTGAACTTTAGAAAGAAACATTTGGAATATTTCAGGGGATAAAATTGAAACTATATTAAGTTGCTTCAGCTTTGAGAAACAAAAAAAAAGTCGGAGAAAAACTTCTGCTATGTGTTGAGTTTTTTTAGTCTACATTTTTTATCCCTTTTAGTTTTTTCTTCTTTTACGAATTCATTGTTTTTGTAACTATTTTTAGAAGGAAAGAAAGTTTTAATACAATTCTTGAATTTTTTTTCCTCTCATTTTAAATAGATACGCGATGCAGTTATAAAAGAATTTTTTTTCTCTTAAGAAATACTAATTTCTTAAGGAACTTTAGATACTAAAAATGTGAAATAAAAGAAAATATTATAATTGAGCCAAATGGATGCACTATTGGTTGACCGTTTAAAACAAAACAAACAGAGCTGTAACTTTTCATTGCCACCTTTACTGATTAATTTCTTGTTGTATCAAGGGCTCCATTGCAATTTGAAAACTGAATATTTACTCTTAATTTTTTGGTCAAGATGTGAATTTAACTTTATTGATTTTTATTTTTTCTCGTATTTCAGTACAGAAAATGCTTGATTATTTCATTTCTGTTCTAAAATTTAAAAAAAAAAATAAAGTTTTCAATTCGTATCAATGTATCACACTACACTTCGTGGTAATCACGTAGTGACACCTCTCTATATATTTTAATTATTAAAGTAAACAATGATTTTCCCTAATTTGTTTGTAGTAGTACAAAACATTTTTTATCATTCTATTAGTGTCAGAGTAATCTCATTATAGATTTTGTAGCTCAAAATGAATATTTCTAAAAATAATTTAAATAAAAGAAAAAAAAATCTCTGTAAAACAGTTTTCGCTGTCAGAGTAGTGTAGGCACAGGGAAAGCAACCAAACTATCATACTGGACACTATCGTCCAGTATGAGTAAAATCTCCCTCTCTCCCTTCTGCTCTTTCCTTTCTTTTTTCTCTCTTTTTTTATAAAATTTCTTCATAGTCAAGTATTTTCTAGATTAAGGAAAACATTTCTTATCATATAAACATATGCAATTATTTTTCATTTTCTATATTTCTGAAAAGCGTTTTAACATTAAACGCGGAATTTAGAAAGACAGCATAGCATATTTAAATATATCACTAAAAACAATAAAATAGTATATTTGACTATAGGGTCATTCCATAGAAATGTCAACCTCAGCCGAAGGGAAAAAAAAAAAACCGAAGTGAAGAAAGTATTAAAAAACAAATAAATAAATAAAAATCATACAACATAATAAGTTTTAAAAAAAATGAAGAAGTATTGTCATTATCACTGAGATTAGCCATAATAAATAGTTTGTAGTGTATTTACTGTTTGTTATTCGAAGGTTACGTTAGTCACGTTACGTTAGTCATACTCCATCTTGAGTAAAAGTGACACTTAAGACTAAAAAAAATAAGATTTAATAAATGTGTTTTATGTTTTTAAAAGCCAAGTTTATACATTTTTCAAATATATCCTTTAATTTTTAACACTTGCTTAATTTTCAGAAATTTTTGCCTTACAACATAAGCATTCATTTTCAGAGTCGCAAAATTGTTACGTTAGTCACCCTGCTATTTTGGTTGAAAAAATATCTACTGTCAGTAATTTTGTTTTTAATTCTCAGCAGAAATGATACATAGGTACCATGTACATTGTAAATCCACCAGCATAACTAGAAAATATTTTAATATTTTAAGTTACAAGTAAAAACAATTACAAAATCAGCTCCGAATGTTACGTTAGTCACTATGGAATGACCCTATATCACTAACATATAAGGATTTGATGTGATGACCAACATATCTTCTCCGTAAACCATGGTTCTTTGGGAGGAGGAGAGGAATTCAGTGCTAATAAACAATTCTTGCATATTTTCCCCGTGAAAGATTGATTTTTACATTTTTTAAAAATAATTTTAAGTGTTTTTACTTCCTTTTACGTAGTAAAGGAAGTATTGTGATCGCGAAAAAAAAATCGCTGAAATTTGGGTCAAAATTTTGATTTTGCTCACCCCTGAATCAATGTTGAGTCGTTTTTTCTACCTGTCAGCAGGTTCATATGTACCTGCCAACATATAACCAGCCGAAAAATCATTTTCAACCACCCCCGAGTTAGTTACGACGAGTTTTCTCGTGACGTCTGTGCGTACGTATGTACGTATGTATGTCGCATAACTCAAAAACTATATGCCGTACAAACTTCTAGCTTGGTACGTAGACTCTGAGAAGGACCTAGTTGTGCACCTCCCCTTGTGGTTGCATTCGAATGTTCCGAAGAGGGTGTTTTACCCATTTTTTTGGGGTAAATTAGTGTTAATTTCAATGCAGACTCAAGTGATATGAATATGCGTGACCACTTGGCGATATGTCGCCAAGCTTTTGGTCGCCAAGTGTTTGACGCCAACTTGGCGACATATCGCCAAGTTGGCGACAAATTTGGCGAAAAGATAGTTTTTGAATTTGGGTTTAATTTGGCGCTATTGGCGATATTTTGCGAAAAATCCACTGAATGATGTTAAAATCGGAGCTATTTAGAAAATGAATCATTGTAAAACATTTGTTTTGTATTGTTTCGTGGCAAACTAGGAGTATAAATGTTCAAATTGCTATCTTGCTCACTCCTAGCACTATTTTAACACTAAGGCATCTACAAAGAAATTTACACGTAAAAGGAAGTAGTGTGGGACCCATACCAGATTTTTTAAAAGATATTACAATGCGCATAACGAAGTACCTGGAAAAAACTATATATGAACAATGTTCTTTTAAGTTGACTGTAGAGTGAACTGACGATGAATGAACCCTGAATGCAATTTCATTTTCAAATTTAATACTCTGCAAAAAATAAGTTGTTTTTACAATATAATAGTGAAAACAGAGCTTTCAGTTTAAAACTGTAAAAGGGCAGTAATAAGTTAAAGCTAGATTTTTACAGTTTATTACCATAAAATTAGCTGTATTATACTGTAAAAACAACTGCGTACAGCAGAGGTTCCAGTTTAAAACTGTAAAACGCACAGTAATAAACTGTAAACTAGCAATTTTACAGTTTACTACTGTAAAATTAGCTGTGTTATACTGTCAAATAACATTCAGTTTTTACAGTGTAGCTAAGTTAAAAGTTATAGCATTTGCCGCATGGCAGTAGAAATGTATTACAGTGAACTTTCTCTTGTACGCCGCCTCATTTATGCGCCTTTTTCACTTATACGACGATTTTAAATGGTCCCAGCACATTCCACAGCAAAATAATGACAGCATCATTCGTTTATGCGTCGCTCTAAAGATAAATATTTCACTTATGCCCCGAATTTTCCCTAAAATGTAGGAAAATTTATTTATTTTCTTTAAAAAATAAGCGCTTTTCTTTACGTTCCTCTTTAATCTTTCGCCTTTATTACTCACGGAAGGCATTTTTTCCGCATGAACTAGAGTTCGGAGAGGGAGAATTATCTATTATGCATCGTTTTCCCTAAAATGTAAATTTTCCTTAAAATGTAAAAAATTTAATTTATTTTCTTTAAAAAACAAGCATTTTTTTTTTTCACTTTCCTTTTTTAATTTTTCGCGTTTATTGGTCAAGGAAGGCACTTTTCCCTCATGAACTAGAGTTTAGAGAGGGACAATTTTGAAGAGCTTATTGGATGAAGGGGTTACGTGACAAAACATAAAGTGCGAGTAATTAAAGTTCAAAGTTTTATTGTTGCAGTTGTAACAGCTTTTTTGTTTTCTGGTTTTGTGGTTAGTGTCTATATGAAATTGGTCTAATGACATCTGCTTTTTGATGTGCCAGGTTTTGTTTGCTTACCTTATCCATTATTGCTTACCATTGTCCAGAGTGTTCATTAGTTTTTCAAATGTAACATAGCCCTTTCATTCCCCAAGCCCTTCAATTACACAGGCCAACGATGAAAAAACTTTTTTAATGAAAATACCTTATTCTTATGTTGTTTAGGTTGCTGAATCCAAATATGATGCTTAAAAAGTTGTATCACCCACCATTTATTCACATTTTATAGTTACATTCATGAAATAAAGAAACATTTTTAGAATTTAACAGCTTTTTCATAGTTAAGATAACATGAAAAAATAGGTCTAATGAACAAAGATGATGTTGGCAGCACTGCTGAAACACATGCTACAACATGATGGGGGATTACTGTTGGTCACTTCACCGGGAAGTTCAGCAAGCTATTCATCGCAGGAAAAGCTACACAAGAAGCTTCAAGGAAAAAAGGGAAAGAAAATATAAAGCAATTCCAGTTGACAAGTGAACCTTGTATCATCACATAAAATTACTATTCCAAGTATTTTACTGTAAATACAAACCATTTTTACGATTCTACAGTGTTTCATTGATTTCCCTATATACTGTAAATGGGTATTAGACTATATAATAAAATACATTTTGCTTGGAAACTAAGGGTGATACATAAAAACTACAAGCAGATTTGGATTCAGCACATAAAAATCTATCAAGATCAGCTATTAAAATTAAAAAAGTTTTCAAAAAGGTTTTTTTTGTTGGCCTGTGTTATCTATTATGCATCGGTTTAAAGGGAACAGTTTGTAATTAGGTATGCTGCAATTTTTGTTTTCTCTTTGTTGTTATAGCTACCTTACAGTAATTGTCAAACCGAAGTAATATGTCCCTTTCTTATAGAAACATTCTTATTCATTCTCTCATTAGAAAATATGTTGCGTTTTAGTCCTTTAAAAAGCCTTGTTCACTTATACGTCTTTCTCACTTATGCGTCTTTTTCTGTTGGTCCCTTGGGCCGGCGTATAAGTGAGAGTTCACTATATACAATAATATAATACAATTTTTTTTCAATGGTAGAATTTTTATGGTTCTGCATTAGGTTTTCTAAGGGGTTGAAATAAATAAAAATGCCCTAACCCTCCCAAATGAGCACCACAACCACTAGACAAATACAGTATTTTCTAGACGTTTTCTTTCTGAAAATGTTTTAAGTTTCTATAGCCAATTCATGAAAGAAAAATGTTTTAAAACCGTCTTTTTGCAAAGTATAGCTTGGTATGCTCCCATCAGCGTGGAATACGAAAGTAGTCGAGTTGGAGGCAAAAATCCTCTTATAAAGCAATGAGAACCAATAAAACTGGTAACTAATGTGAAATTAGAATACCAGCGAGCGACCGCACTTGGTACGGTACAACTCGTAAAAATTAGCTACTAACTACACATTAGCTACCAGTTTTATTTTTTGGCTCTCTTTGCTTTATAAGAGAATTTTTGCCTCCAACTCGACTACTTTCGTATTCCATGCTGATGAGAGCACAGTAAGCTCGAAACAGCTGTCCATGGATCGAAAAAGCCGAGTTGGTGGTGTATTGCATGTTTCTGCCTTAGCCCTTGCTTAGGGGCGGTTACTCACTGCTTTATATAGCTTGGTGTTCAGTTTCTGGGGTTTGTTCATTTGGTGATGGGTATACCCAAGATGTTGATCGTTGAATTAACTATCCTGTATCAAACTCAAATTTTCTACAATTTAAATTCTCGTTTTTATTTTGCTTTTCATAATGTATAACAAAACTTTTTAAATGTTAAAGCAAATGAATATTTGCAATTTCTATTCACGACTTTATATCAGAAAAAAATGCGTAGTAAAGACTCGTGGTAGAAATGAAAGTTTGGTACTGTGGGAAAATCTTTAACCCATTAATGCCTGACTTTTTTTTTCCAAAGATATTTTGTATACTGGTTACAAACAGCGTTTAATGGGCAGGAAAAATAATAAAAAAAATATTATGTAAAAAATAATTTTTTTATCAAGGAAAGAAAAATCGTCCCTTAAAAGTGACGACAGACCCCAGAGGGTACATTTTTTTTTACTATTTTTTTTTCTGTTTACGATAATATATTTCAAAAGACATTTTATAAGAAGAAATAAAATCAGCAATGAACATAAACTGGGAAGCTGGGGATAACTACGAAAACTTAGCTTTTTTTTTTTGAGATTGTGAACGATGTCATTTTTGATAAAGATCATATTAAAACTGCTACAGAACACACTTTACGAGGGTTATGTGCTGCAATCTGTTAATAACGAATTGAAACAATACCATGGTACTCATTGAACACTATTATTTGGTGGAAATGTTCATTTTTGGGAAATTCGGGCATTTTTTGGACCGTCCCTAAAAAGGGACGCTAGGCATTAATTGGTTAATTATTCGACAATTACTGTTGAATAGGATCAATCATGTATATCATACATTTATGAAAGTAAAATGTTTACCTTAGAACCAGACTAGCGTAAGTCCATTTTCGTAACTCTTCAGGAAACGGCGAAAACGATTGTCGCATGTATGCAAAGAACAGGACTCGCGTTCTTTTATCGCTTCTAAATAATTGTGACGGGGTTTCTTTTCTAAAATAATGTTCTTAAGGGTTCATGCGAGATAAGATTATACACCCAGTGCAGCAAAAAATTGTTATTTTTCATAGTTTTTGGCAACAATTTACTCCCAACTACGTCCCTTTCGTCACACAAAAATATTCTAAATCAGAATTTCAATATTCACGCATAAGTTATCTCAAAACATAAATAAATAAATAAATACTGTCGAACCTTCTTCATGGAATAGTCATTTTGCCATGAAAAAATACTCTAATAAGCGGGATATTCCATTATGCGGGATCAAAATAATGCATTACAACGATTCGGTGCATTTAAATATATTGTATTAAGCGAGATATTCTTTTAACCGATATTCTAATAAGCGGGTTTGACTGTAAATAAGTAAATGACAATCATATATGAAATTTTAAAGTTGATTGGTATTTAGAAATTCTGTACGCCCTCTGAATTCAAAAGAACAAATTTTGATCTTTTAACAATTTCTAAACTATAATTTAACTTGAATTGGAAAATTTCGGATTAATACCGACCCTTGACCTTTCTCGGTGCAAAACTTTTATTAGACTTCTATAGACGATTACTTTGCATGATTCTTGCAAAGGCTTGAAAATTCCCCATTACTATCACGTAATTTCCTTCATTTTGTCACTAAAAATCAGCACAGCAGCACAACCTGAGTCGAATACTTAATGCCTATCAGCATTTATATAAAACTGGAAAGTGATGTGGTTGAAAAATTCCCTTTCCGTCCGTGAACAGCAGTTATGACATGTTTTGAAACATTCATGAAATAGGTTTGACATGACGTTGACAAGCGTTAGACGTTTCATGTTAAAATAGTTTCGCTTAAGAATTCAGCAGCTTCTGTAGATTTCGCATTTAATTGCTAAGTGTGGAATTTTTATGGGAAGATTTGACGTGGGTGTAGAAATGTGTATAACGGAAATTAAGTTTATTGAAGGGGCATTTCACGGTATTTGTGACCGTAACAAAACTTTTTAAAAGTTTAAAATTTTTATATATATTGAAAAAGTACATTCTAAAGTATATGAATATCATCTTGTTTTCATAGTTCACTGTATATTATGTTTGTAATTGCACTCAGAACATTGAAAATGTAATTTTCACTGTTACGGACTCTACATTGAATTTTTCTTTAAATCTGGCTTAAACCGATTTTTAAGCCAAAACTGGTACTTGAGACAGATAAAGTAAAGGCTCACCTCTAATATAGCTAACAATTTTAATCAAAAAGTGCGTTCTATAAAAAATTATGGATTGTGAAAATGATGACTGTAGAGTCCGTAACAATTGAATAAAAGTTTAGTTTTTAAAGAAAAATTCAATGTAGAGTCAGTAACAGTGAAAATTGCATTTTCAATGTTCTGAGTGCAATTACAAACATAATATAAAGTGAACTATGAAAACAATATGATATTCATATACTTTAGAATGCACTTTTTCAATATATATAAAAATTTTAAACTTTTAAAAAGTTTTGTTACGGACAACTAGGGTGGGGCGAAAAATAAAAAGTTTTTCAGATCAACTTCTAATAGTTGCCAAAATTTGTCTTTGGTGATAGTTAGCTTTTGTGCAAAATTTGAGAAAAATCGGTTAATATCTTCAGGGGGCGCTGCGATCGCAAAATTTTACCATAGCTTTGTTATGGATTTTATGGTTAAAATATCAAAAAGAATGCCTTTAGCTATTGTCTTTGCGTTTTTTTACTCAAAAGATGTTTTCATGCATTAAAAGCATATGAAATAACTCACAAAAAATATTTTATATGATATATTTATTTTTCAAGTATTTAAAAAGAAACAAAAACGTGAAAAAGTGATTTTTTTTTTTTTTTTGAAATATAAATATATCATAAAATAAATGTTTGTGAGTCATTTCATATGCTTTAAATGCATGAAAACATCTTTTGAGTAAAAAAAACGCAAAGAGACTAGCTATAAACATTCTTGTTGATATTTTAACCATAAAATCCATAACAAAGCTATGGTAAAACTTTGCAATCGTAGCGCCCCCTGAAGGTATTAACCGATTTTTCTCAAATTTTGCACAAAAGCTAACTATCACCAAAGACAACTTTTGGCAACTATTAGAAGTTGAGCTGAAAAACTTTTTATTTTTCGCCCCACCCTAACGGACACCCCTATGTCACAAATACCGTGAAATGCCCCTGAAGTGTTTTTTGTGTGCGAGAAGAGTTTAAGTCTGAAAGTGCTTTTAAACTTATGTAGAAATATCAATTTAAGATGCTTAGTAAAAGTTTTAATATGACAAGTTTTAGTTTCGTTTTTAATTATGAAGTGTGGATTTTTTTTACTAAAATGAACTATATGTGAAACTGTGTGAGAGCGGAAATAAAGTTTACTGAAGTGTTTTACCTTTTTGTGTATGATAAGCTTTAGTTTGAAAGTTTTTTTTTAAACTCATCTAACAAAATTGGTTCGAGAAGCTAGTAAAAGTTTGGAAATCTAGATAAAGGTCTTCCCATTCGTTTTGCCAGTCCTTTATTTTCGTAACCGTTAGTCCCGGATGATATTCTTTAAATTGCAAAAATGCTCAAAATGAGATCCAGGGTTTCAATAGTAAAAGTTTGAGAGGCAAAAAAAAAGTAAAAATATGAAATCTAACTTTTTATGATACCTAATTCCCTATTTCCATAATATAATATTTAGGAAAATATTCTCCAATGAAAAATAACTACACAAAAAATTTGAAAGATTTGTTCCGAAAACACAAGGAGATATTCGAGTTCAAAACTTTAAGGGCCGTGCAAAAGATGAGATGGGAACATATTGTCAATTTAGGAGAATAACAATTTCTCCATGTAAATATATATACACGAGGCGCGTTCAAAAAGAAAGGGCCGTTTGCCTGTATTTAAATACAGGCGGTTCGGAGCACAGTTTTACAACTGCAGAGCCATCTACTGACTCATTGCGAAGCTACAGCTTCATTTGTTTCGATTCTGAAATCGTGTTGTTGTCAGTGAATGCAAATAACAATAGCTGTGAAAATTGTTGATCCTGCCAACTGTGAAGTGCGTTCTGTGATTCGTCGAGAAATTGAGAAGTGCTATCCAGAACAAAAGTCGCGGGAAACTGTCAGCTGGCATAATATTCCTCCACGATAGCGCGTGTCCTCACACTGCTGCCAAAACCAAGGAGAAAATTCAAGATTTTTGTTGGGAACTTTTTGACCACCCACCGTACAGTCCCGACCATTCACCTAGGGGATTCCTCTTTTTTCATTTTAAACAGTGTCTCGGTGGACAGTGGTTCGAAACCGAAGAGGGACTCAGTCGGCAAGATTCTTTGCAGAGGGGTCAAAGAAGCTGGTGCAGCGGTGCGAAAATTGCTTAGAAGAGAACGGCGATTACGTAGATAAGTAAAGTAAGTTTGTACCTAAACTAAATATGACAATAAAATTTGTTTCTTATGAGTATATTTTTTTCTGTGACCAAACGGCCCTTACTTTATGAACGCCCCTCGTATATATATATATATATATATATATATATATATATATATATATATATATATATAAGGTAAGTCGGGGGAAGATGCCAGTCGGGGGAAGACGCAAGTTTGGTCATAACTCGTTTATGCATCGTTAGATTGCAATACTGAGCCACTTGTATCCAGTGTCAGGTCCCACATAGGATGTGGCTTAACCATTTGTTTCAATTCATCGACTTTAATTGACGTTGTTTTTTTATCTCGTGAGAATTAACGTGGTGAGTACAACTTATGTAATATTCTGTTCCTCATACTTAGAGCTCATAAACGTATTTGCTATTTTGAATAAGATCTTAGCAATATAAGTGAGTTTTGTATCATGTTACACACATCATCTATGTAGAAAAGCTCCACAACACTGTAGCAATAAGTAAATAAGCGTGTGTGGCATCTTCCCCATATACTTGGGGGAAGACGCCACATGGTTCAGAAATAGGTGAAATAAACTAAATTTTATTTATTTTTTGTTTTATAGCACTAAATAGTATCGTGTAAAATAGAAAATAAATCACTTGCATATTTTCTTATGCTTTCGATTTAGGCATTATGACTTTTAAAAAACAGAACTCTCATTTAATTACCATTTAGACAATGCCTGAAAACAACAAAAGAAAAGCTTAACACTCTTCTTGATCCGAATCAAATTTGTTGCAAGCTGTAGAAGATGTAAGGAATGCACGAAACACTATGTGAGCTGCAACAAAGATTTATAGAATTCCATGTAGAGGCGAGTTAGCGCAAAACGCATTCCAAGAAACCTTCGAAAATACAGAAGAAAACGAGACAACATTTCAGCTAGTCATCCTCACGTGAAAAAATTCCTCTACATTCGAGTGATGACGGGTGGATGATGATAATAGGGGATTTTTATGCTAATAAAGGTCCCATGTGTGACTGGATTCAGTGCATCGAATGCAACAAATGGTTGCATGAAGATTGCAATGATGATCATTTGCATTGAGTGAAATTTTGTGTAGGCTGTCATTCAAATTTGTGCTGCTATTATTTTTTTCAAATCAAATATGACTAAATTTCAATTTGTTTCCTTTTGTTATTATGTTCACACTTAAGTTTTAAGTTGGTGTTATTTTTTTATTTATTGGGGTGTTATGGCATCTTCCCCCATAACAGGTGGCATCTTCCCCGTATATATGGGGAAGATGCCACAAATAAATGACTTTCTGCAACATTAAATTCTGACTTAATTTTATACTTTGAAGAGTATTCACTGGTATTTATGATTAACTAAATTGTTGAAAAATAAAGTGTATTTGTTTGCATGAACTTGTTATTGCAATTTAAACTGTAATCATCGAAAATTCCTTAACAGTGGCATCTTCCCCCGATTTACCTTATATTTTATTGCTATTGAAAAAAAAGCGTAAATTTTATTCTATTGTATTTAACACATCTTACAAAAGCTCGCAAATTTTAAAAAAAGAAAAAACACTGTTTATACATATATAATTTGAAATCTGCCCTATTTATCTTGCTATATTCACAACACCCCCCCCCCCCCTCAAAAAAAGACGTAATCGACTCCTACTGCAAGTTGTATAAGTTGCAAAACGCTACGATTCATATATTGATGAAAATTGGTCGCACTAACTGTCACTTTTTTTGTGGGGGAGTAATTTTTCAATAGATATTACTTCATTAGATATAATTTTGAGAAAATGTAATGCCTTAGTAAAAAAAATTTTTATAACTTTTTATAATTTTCTTTTTCTTTTTAATGTTTAATTACTTTTGCACCTTCTATTTGCACTTTATTTTGAGCAACTTTTGCAATTCAAAGTATGTATGAAGAGTGAACGGTTGCCAAAAAAAAGGTCTCGGAGAATAAAAGGGAATATCCATTATACTTCTAACAATAAAAATACTGCTACTAACAATAATAAAACTTTTTAAAAGCACTGTACAAAGAACATATTAAAAGTTTTTTTTAAAAAATGTCTTTCATACCTCTGTTTAACCCATTTATACCCAGTAGCCTAAAAACGGGACGCTTGTTAGTTACTGCATTCAAAAACCTGCAATGTGTATATCATTTTACTAAAGCTGTTTTTCAAAAGTTAAATAGTCCTTCCTCTTGAGAAAATCAGTTAGAGGCACTATTTGGATATCAGAGTTTAATTATCTACAGCTACTTTCAGACAAATCAGTCAGCAACGATTCAGCATGGGTAGGGTAGCCACAGAAAGTAAGTTTTTTTTTTTTTTGTGAACTTATTTTTCATAAAATGAAACTATTTTTAAATGATTTGGTTAAAATTGATCACAGATGTCTTCTGTAATGTTACTTTGCAAAAGGAAAGTCAAGTAAAGTCGTTAAATAACTTAATAAATACGGCAACGGCGAACTATTTTAAGCCTAAAATGTATGTAAACTATTCCAAGTAAGTTTTAAGCAGATAAAAATTGAAAAGAATTGTTAAAAAAAAAACTTAGGTATAAATGGGTTAAAAGAGTAAGAAATTTCAGGGCTACGATATAGGTTCTTTTGATTTTGTAATAGTAATGTACTTTGGCTTTGGGGGGGTGATAAAATTGCTATAAAATTGACTTGTAATAAAATTTTATTTCTTCTTAAATCGATCATGGTAGAAAAAAAAGCAAAGTCGAACTAAAATAACTGTTATTATTTAAGAATGTGTGGTGAATGTTTAGCAATTTAAAATTCTTGAGTATATACAAAGTTTCTGGGACTGATATATCAATTCAAAAAAAATAAAATACTTTTTTTTGTACGAAACTATTAAACAATCATTATAAAGTAGGGTTATTTTTATAGTCGTTTCAGTAGTATGTATTTTAAATGGTCACGTTGTAACTAGGAACTTTGTCTCTTCTGTAAATAAATTCATTTATAAAAAGTAATTTATTGTTAAAATCATTTTTTGGCCGCGTTTGAATTAAATGCTGCGGTACTTTTTAGCTGATTGCGTGCTGATTGGATATCATTAAAATTTTACTAAAACGTGCAAATAACGAACTTTGTCAGAATTATTCTAAATATTTCTCGCAATATTGCTGTAAATTAATCTCGCCAAAGTATTTGACAATTGTTTATTTCTCTTCCACCTTTATTTTATTTAAGTATTTCTTTGCAACCCAAAACACATTTGATATTTTTACAAAAGTCTTACAAATGTTTCACAAATATCTCAACGTCAAAACTTACTCGTGTGCTTACCATAACCTCTAAAAGCTGCTTTTCAATATTCATTATGATAGTTAATTATATTTTCAAAATTAATTTCCTAAAATTTTATATTTGTGTACCGTACATTTTAAAGAGACATAAAAATGCAACTGCAATAAATTTCCTGTGCCTCATTAAATTCAAATTAACGTAGCAATAACCCCAAAATAAGACATTTTATTCTCCGAAATATAGTAGGGAACTAATTACTCCTACAAAATTTAAAGTTCATCTGCAATTAGTATCAACTAACAATCTTTCAGATGCAAGGAGCGTTATGCCCATAATTTAATCTCCTTTAAAAGTAGAACGTCTGTTAAGCTATGAAGTTTTTATTTCGCTTCCTTGAATACTGCGCGGGGTTTACAAATGTAAAGCCAGGGAATCTCGGATAAACTCCGTTCCATGCACTATTGTGCAGCATAATTGGGGTAATTTCTTACTAATTAGTATGTATTTTAAAGGATATTTCTCTTGCATTCTTTAAGCCGCTTACGGATGTTTAATTAAGTGAAAAGTAGTTTCAGTAACTTCCTACATATTTTACAATCTAGCTAATTAGTTTCCGTCTTGCAAGAGTAGGATGGTACTGCAAGGAGTATAAGATTATTTTTAGTTCTAATTAAGCGGTTTATCTAACGGAATATAGTTAAATTTATAATATTCATCTATTTATTCTGTAGATAAAAAGTTCAGATTATGCGGAAATTTATGTAACACAGAAAAGATTAGAGAGTTGAATTCTGTATTCGTAATTTGTTTTTTCTGTTAGAATGAAGCAGGTTTTTTCCCCCTTGGATTGAGCTTAGGGTAAATTTTCGATTTAATCTTTTAATTTGACCAGGACCATTCTTTAATTTTTACAGACAAAAATAGACAACTTGGCCATTTGCTAATAAATACACTGCCACGAATTAGGTAAAAGCCAGTATCTACAAAAATCAGCTTACTTGAAGAAACGTGTTTCTTTTTCCCATTTAGCTCTGTAAAATATTTTAATTTGAAGTCTTATCAATACTTTATTTGCGTGAACTGAATATAGGGTGGGGCGAAAAATAAAAAGTTTTTCAGATCAACTTCTAATAGTTGCCAAAAGTTGTCTTTGGTGATAGTTAGCTTTTGTGCAAAATTTGAGAAAAATCGGTTAATATCTTCAGGGGGCGCTACGATCGCAAAGTTTTATCATAGCTTTTATCGGTATTTTATGGTTAAAATATGAAAAACAATGCCGTTAGCTAATCCCATTGCATTTTTTTTTACTCATAAGATATATTCATGCATTCACAGCATATGAAATAACTCACAAAAAATTACTTTATATGATATATTGATATTTCAAGCATTTAAAAAGAAACAAAAACGTGAAAAAAAGTGATTTTTTTCAAATATAAATATATCATATAAAATAATGCTTGTGAGTCATTTCAGATGCTTTTAATGCATGAAAACATCTTTTGAGTAAAAAAAAACGCAAAGAGACTAGCTAACGGCATTCTTTTTGATATTTTAACCATAAAATCCATAACAATGCTATGGTAAAACTTTGCGATCGCAGCGCCCCCTGAAGATATTAACCGATTTTTCTCAAATTTTGCACAAAAGCTAACTATCACCAAAGACAACTTTTGCCAACTATTAGAAGTTGATCTGAAAAACTTTTTATTTTTCGCCCCACCCTACTGAATAAGCTTGGTTTTACATACTGTATGAGGTAAGTTAACGAAAATGCAAAAGTAGGAAATCCAATAAATTTTACAGTGAACGCTCACCAATGCCCCGGCCCAAGGGACTAACAGAAAAAGGCGCATAAGTGAGAGAGACGCATAAGTGAACAAGCCTATTTAAGGGACTAAAACGCAACATAGTTTCTAATGAGAGAATGAAAAAGAAGGTTTCTATAGACAAGGGATATATTACTACGGTTTGGCAATTACTGGAATGTAACTACAATGATAAAGAGAAAAAAAAAATGTTGCATACCTAATTACAAACTGCTCCTTTTAAAACGATCCATAATAGATAATTGTTCCTCTGCGAACTCTAGTTCATGCGGAAAAAATGCCTTCCGTGAGCAATATTCGAAGGATTAAAGGGGAAAATGAAAAAAAAAATGCTTATTTTTTATATAATTTTTTTTTTTTTTTTTTTTTGTTTACATTTTACGGAAAATTCGGCAATAATAGTGAAATATTTATCTTTAGAGCGACGCATAAACGAATGATAACTATCATTATTTTGCTATGAAATGTGCTGGGACCATTCAAAATTGTCGTATAAATGAAAAAGGCGCATAAATGAGGTGGTGTATAAGTGAGAGTTTACTGTATGTTATTTCTCTAACCGTTCTGTTACCACGCGACAACTTTTTAATTTCTTTCTCAAGTTTTATGATTTACTCATTTTAAAGTATGTCGTGTCAGCAATTGACGAAAAATAAACACTCGGTTTGATTGTGTATGTGTATCAAAAAACATTTTTTTTCCTGTTTTTTGTTACACATTACTTCAATGAATAGCATACGAAAACTAAGATACAGTGGCGCGGTTGGATAGAGAGTTGTGCTAGAAATGCGAAGACCCCGTACAATAGAGCTTTCTATCGGTTTTACCGCTTTTGATTCTTCTGTCGCTGGTTAATTTTGCGTTAAATTTCAAAAAATATATAATTTCAACTTATTGCAGTATTTTGAACCACAGCTGCACTGTTGCATTAAAACAGGGAAAGAAAATGTTTATTTTAGCATGGTAATTTAGCATGAATAATATTTCAACAGTTTTTTTTTTTTTTTTTTTGTACTATGTACATCCATTTTATATGCACAAGACAGTACAATTGTTTGATAACGATATAAAAACTTTCAAAATTTTCAAAAAGGTTCGTTTTTTGTGTAAATTTATATAATATTGAAGTCAAATGGTATTTTAAGGCAAATTCTGTTCCAAAAAATACATTTCTTTCTTAAAATTTGACCATTTTTCTCATGTAGGTAAAACCAATTCATATATTTTTCACCATCATCTAATCTCCATAACTCATTAATGTTTCACTTGCTCTTCAAGAAACGTACAAAACTACACGCAAAAGAGACGATCTTCTGTCATTTAGTCCTGCAAAGTCAGTCCAAATGAATGAATAGAAACATGACTTATGCATCATCCTTCTTGAACACTAGAGAAAACAATTCTTGTCTCTGAGAAAATAATAAATATCATTTCCTTTAATCTAGGTTTGATGGATAACTACTACATTGTCTACAACCAAATGAAGATAGATACATCAATGTCTGCGCTTGGTCACTTACACAAAAACGAGAAAAAATTATTTTTTCCCTGTAGATATTACTTTGTGTCTTGAGTAGAAAGGCAAGATAAATGGATTTTTGTATGTCTATAAAAAGACAGTCGGATACAACTGACAAAACAATGCATAATGTCATTGAAGTTGCTTTTTGCTTCTGATGTCTGATGCGCCATTGAAACATGCAAAAAATCATTTCTTTTAAGCTTTAGGGTGGAACATTGCATAATTTATAGAGCTTGCGCATTCTGATTGGTAGGATGAGATAGGGACTTTAACCCATTAATGCCTGACTTTTTTTTTCAAAGATATTTTGTATACTAGATACTAACAGTGTTTAATGGATATGAAAAATAATGAAAAAATATTATGTAAAAAATAATTTTTTCATTAAGGAAAGAAAAATCGTCCCTTAAAAATTACGATGGACCCCAGAGGGTACATACTTTTTTTACTAAAATCGTTTTATAAGAAGAAATAAAATCAGCAATGAACATAAACTGGGAAGCTGGGAATAACTTTGAAAACCTTGATTTTTACTTCCTTTTACGTAGTAAAGGAAGTATTGTGATCGCGAAAAAAAATCACTCAAATTTGAGTCTAAATTTTGATTTTGCTCACCCCCGAATGAAAATTCCTTAGTTTTTTTTGACCTGTCAGCACGTGCATATGTACCTACCAACATATAAGCAGCCGAAAATTTTTTTTCAACCACCCCCGAGTTAATGACGACGAGTTTTCTCCTGACGTCTGTATGTACGTGTGTGCGTATGTATGTGGGTAGCATAACTCAAAATCTATATGTCGTAGAAGCTTCTAGCTTGGTATGTAGGCTCTGAGGATGGTCTAGTTGTGCACCTCTTCTTGTGGTTGCATTTGAATGTTCCCAAGGGGGTGTTTTACCCCTTTTTTTGGGGTAAATCAGTGTTAATTTCAATGCAGACTCAAGTGATATGAATTGGCGCGACCACTTGGCAATATGTCGCCAAGATTTTTGTCAACAAGTGCTTGACGCCAACTTGGCGATATATCGCCAAGTTGGCGACAAATTTATTTTTTAAACTTGGGTTTTTTATAACTTGGCGACAAATTTATTTTTTGAATTTGGGTTCAACTTGGCGCTATTGGCGATATTTTGCGAAAAATTCACTGAATGGTATTAAAATCAGCAATATTTAGAAAATTAAGCATTTCAAAATATTTTTTGCATTGTTTCGTGGCAGATTAGGGAAGTAAATATTTGAATTGTTACCTTGCTCACTCCAAGCACTTTTTTTAAACACTTAAGGCAACTAGTAAGAAATTTACACGTAAAAGAAAGTAGTGTGGGGTCCATACCAGATTTTTTTTCTTGAGATTATGAACGATGTCATTTTTGATAAAGATCACATTAAAACTGCTACAGAACACACTTTACAATGGTTATGTGCTGCAATCTGTTAATAACGAATTGAAGCAGTACCAAGGTACTCATTGAACACTATTATTTGTTTGAAAGGTTCACTTTGGGGAAATTCAGACCCTTTTTTGGACCGTCCCTAAAAAGGGACGCTAGGAATTAATGGGTCAAAGTTGAATTTTAAAAAGTTGTCTGTCATTCTACTTCAAAGAACTTCGGTGCAACATTCTGTCTTCGGTTTTGTGTTTTACATTTAAATATATGAAGAAGTCGTCCACCTTGTCTAGTGGTCAAAGACGTCTGACCGTAATGCGGTGGCCCTGGGATCGAATCCCGTCTCAGGCATGGACATGTTTTCTCTCTCTCTCTCTCTCTTGTTATTGTCCTTTCTGTAGTTGAAAGTGTGTTGTAACTGGATGCCCACCCTCTATAAACGGGTTCCTTATAGCATTGATTGTGCTCTTAACATCTTAATTGTGCTCGTAAAAATGGAAGTCGTACCTATCCTGCCTTAAACCGACTCGGAAACCCGTGTGGTACATGAAACAACAAACAAACAATACATGAAGAAACATTTTCTTTTATTGCGTGCCCGAACAAGACATCTCTTACCAATTTTCTGTAAGCTGTTAAAGTAAAACAGCTGTAACAATCTACATTTTGGGTAAAAGGGCATTACCTAACTTTTTGTATTGTTTCGAAACAAAAGTGTATTTTTATCACAAGACTTGCATTTTTTCTTAATAGGACCAAACAATAATTGGACCATTTGTAAAAGATCCACCTACGCTCTTTTTTACTTTTGCGTGCATTTGGAGGAAGAGCGGGACAGCTCCAATGCATAACAAATAATTATATATAGATAACATACAAATTCTATATAGATAACATACTAATTATATATAGATAACATACTATTTTATTAAAACATCATTGACATTGTTTCCAGAGTTGCAAATTCTACCATAATAAAGATAAAGACAAAACGCTAAAATATTATAAAACAGTTTTCGTAATTTTTGAACATTTTTAAAAGCTGGAGCTGCCTCTTTCTTGCCCCAACGTCTCTACCTGAACTATTCAGGTACTTATAAACATGTGGTTCATGATAAAATGTATCGAGTTCTTGGATATAATTACCTGTTTGTCTAAAAAAAGTTCTCATTCAAAAAGATAATTATAATATTTACGCGATACTTTAGTACATTCTCGCTTTATTTACTTCGGTAAAATAATTGAAATAATTATCTCAACATTTACAAATATTGAAAGTAAAACGAAATGAAAATATTTTAACTAATACATTATTATTTCTTTTAATACTGTCAAAGGAATTATGTGTAATATGCTTTAATGGTATAAAATAGTATCAATTTGTGTGTGCTTAATGTCTCTCTAATCGCACGAACCATACTATGTAGTTGCTCGTCTTCAACCCTTCCATTTTTCGTTGTAGCTATATTTTCCACCAGAATTACAGTAATTTTGTCGAGCTCAAGCCCGAAAAAAAAAAGCTCAATAGCTCCCTTATATAAATTATCCTATAAAGTTTTACCATCATTCAAGCAACATTTTGCCTTAATCGAACGCCTACAGAGCTCATGAATTGAAAAATCCCAAGCTAATGGATTAAGCGACGTAAAAGCGTGGCGATTAAAGTTAAAATAAATCGATTTTGAGGTATCATTTTTCTCCTCCTCAAAGGCAGGCTGGAGTGTTAATGGTTTCCCGCGCTATTGTTCATGTGGGATAGACCACCTGTAAGGGTCATTATCTGCTGGAACGCTTTATCTGAGCAACTTTTAGAATGTTTTATAGCTTAAGTGATTCAGCAAGCAAGCCATTCGCGTCGGATGCAAAATTTGAAGAGATGGATTTTTATCGCGATATGATATGATTTTGTAAGATTAATTTATCTACTAGTGTCTGCAGGTAACTTAAAATTAGAGACTGTGCAAATTGCAGGTTACTTACTTAGGAGAAAGTAAAAGTGCCGGAATATGAAAGTCATTATGAAGCTTTAAAGAATGGAAATAGGCATTAACGTTGAAGACAATTCTAGTTTGACCTTAAGAACCTCTAATAAATGAATTTAAATTATTTTTTGGTGTTAAAATTTAAAGCAACTTAGCAAGCTCAACATATGTCAAAAATACATTGAAACGTTTTACCACAAAGTACTAAACTTTATGAAAAAAAATTGTCTTTTTATGTTTCAAAATTTCGAATTTTCATCTGAAATCACAGTAGAGGTAGGAAACTTACACCATTTTTAGGAATTAGTTATAGTTATGAATTGCTTTGGATTCCTAAGTAACGATACTTGTACTGATTGAAACAATTCCTTCTTCTTCATAATGTTAATAATTAATTTGAACCGTTTCTTCATTAAATAAATACACAGTGCTGTTCATATTATCTCCATTGACTATTTCCTTAGAGTTAGAAGAATAAAAACAAGTGCTACGATTTGGCAAGATTAAACTGTCTACTAGTGTCTGCAGGTAACTTAAAATTAGAGACTGGGCAAATTGCAGGTTACTTACTTAGGAGAAAGTAAAAGTGCCCTCATGTGAAAGTCATTATGAAGCCTAAATAAATATACAGATTAAAGACTGGAAATAGGCATCAACATTGAAGACAATTCTAGTTTGACCTTAAAATACCTCTAATAAATGAATTTGAATTAATTTATGTTAAAATTTAAAGCAAACTTAGCAAGCTCAGCATATCGCACGCCTAGAAGAATACTGTCACAACTCAAAAAGTCGAAACTCTGAATGTTCAGAGATGTACCCAGAGCCATGATTTAAAAGTCAAAAAGAAACGTTTATTTTAAAAGCATTATGAAAGCAAATGAGCCGAAATGATTTAACCTAATGTATGATAGACTGCACCATTACTACTTGCTTTAATTTATCGATTTCTTTTCCATGTCTTAAATTTTTCTGTTTTTGAGTTGTGACGGTATTCTTCTAGGTGTGCGATATGTCAAAAATACATTGAAACGTTTTACCACAAAGTACAAAATTCTCATATTTCAAAATTTCGAATTTTCATCTGGAATTCACAGTAGAGGTAGGAAACTTACACCATTTTTAGGAATTCGTTATAGCTATGATGTAATAATTGCTTTGGATTCTTAAGTAACGATACTTGTACTGATTGAAACTATTCCTTCCTCTTCATAATGTTAATTATTAACTTGGAACGTTTCTTCATTAAATAATTACACAGTGCTGTTCATATTATATCCATTGACTATTTCCTGAGAATTAGAAGAATAAAAACGTGTGATATGATTTTGTAAGATTAATTTATCTGCTAGTGTCTGCGGGTAACTTAAAATTAGAGACTGGGCAAATTGCAGCTAACTTAAAATTAGAGACTGGGCAAATTGCAGGTTACTCACTTAGAAGAAAGTAAAAGTGCCTGCACGTGAAAGTCATTATGAAGCCTAAGTAAATATACAGATTGCAAGATGTATATAGGCATTAACATTGAAGACAATTCTAGTTTGACCTTAAAAAACCTCTAACAAATGAATAAATAATTTTTTGATGTTAAAGTTTAACCGCTTACTCGTCGCACTTTTTTTTTAAAAACTGATCAAAATTCATCAGGTTTTTCTATTTTTGTTTTTTTATGTTCATAATATTTTAATCATATTAAAACAAAAAAACACTGCATTTTCCTTTGAATTTAGTGGTTTTTTAAACGTAGGAAAATTTTAATCAACTTACCCAATTTTACCTTAAAGTTTGCTTTCCTCGCGCATCCAAGAAAGGCGGAAAAGCTTCAATGCAGGCATTGAGAAAGAAAAGGTAAATTTTGAGCGGAGAAAAGCTTTATTTTCTTCAAGTAATGCGCATCGTTGGTGACAAACAATATTTCAAAATTGGAGATCTATAATAGTGATATATTAGTTGAAATGTTAATAATACTTCTGCGTGTGGTAAATTTTGAAACATGGTATGCATAGTTCTACATTGCAGTCTTTGCAGTAGCATTTTGTCTCCTTTCGAACTCTTTTCCCATTTGCATTCGTCTTACTGCAACACACTTTACATTCTCTCGCAGGATTTGCTTTCTTGTCTGTAGGGGGTATTATTTCCAGAAAATGGCGTTCCATCAATCGACTTTGTGACGCTTCATTCAATGGACGACCTCCTCTTGAAACAGGAACGGAAGCTTGATATTTCTCCAATATTTCATCGACCAAATCCTTTCGAAACTCCAAATAAATAAAAGCTAATACGGGCACGACAAAAAGTAAAAGTTTTGAAGCTTAAAAAATATCAGAAACGCAGCCCGTATGAGACACGGGCACGACAAAATTTGCCCGAATATTCTGCCCGTATGAGGAACGGGTACGACGACTAAGCGGTTGAAGCAAACTTAGCAAGCTCAACACATGTCAAAATTACATTGAAACGTTTTGCCACAAAGTACTAAACTTTATGAAAAGAAAATTAACTTTTCATACTTCAAACTTTCGAATTTTCACCTGGAATTCACAGTAGGGGTAGGAAATTTGCGCCATTTTTAGGAATTCGTTATAGCTATGATGTAAAAATTGCTTTGGATTCCTAAGTAACGGTACTTGTACTGATTGAAACTATTTCCTGACAATTAGAAGAATAAAAACATGTGATATGATTTTGTAAGATTAAATTGTCTACTAGTGTCTGCCGATAACTTAAAATTAGAGACTGGGCAAATTGCAGGTTACTTATTTCAGAGAAAGTAAAAGTGCCTGCATGTGAAGTCATTATGAAGCCTAAGTAAATATACAGATTCAAGATGAATATAGGCAGTTACGCATGTGTAATAAAGTTAATAGTAGTGTGTGTAATGAAAGCCTGTGTAAAAATGTACTGAAGATAATAGTAGTTAGTCCTTAAAAGAAATAGCTTTAGAGCGATTCCATACCAAATCACCGAAAAAAAAAAAAGTTGGTCGCACGACCGACTCGGATTTTTTTTTAATTTGGTACACAGATTTATGGTGTAGAGGTATGAAAAAGCCCAAAAGGAAAGTTACCTGCTCCACTTATTTTCTGAGATACATGCCCTCAAAGTTTGTCCGCCACGACAAAATACTAAAAAAGTGATGTTATTTAATCATTTTTTATAAAAAATCGTACTCATGCAAAATAAAAGTGTTAGATATCTATGGAAACTAGTTACTCCAGGCATTCTGAAAAAAAATACTAGAACGTTCATAATGAAAATTGCCAAGGTACAGGGCTCTTTGAAGTTGTCACCACAAAAACTTGATTTTGCCGATTTTGCTAAAATTCAGGCATTTATTACAAAAAAAGGCAAACAAAACCAAAGGTTTTCTCACTTTCTGGTAGTGTACAGGTCCTCCCTGTAATTTGCTACGCAATAAATTTTTTGGGTTTCTCACTCCTTCTTGGAAATATTTTAGCTTAAAGATAAGCCGTAAGGCAAAAAATGCGTTTTTGGCCATCTTGGCAGCCATTTTTCTCATAAAGGGGGAGCAGTAGAAACTTTAACTTTTTTTTTAAACAAGCCACTGATATGTTAGCTATTCACAGGAAAAGAGTTTACTTTTGGTTATTTCTCCCATTAAGAGATATCCTGCTGACAGTATATGCATGTTTTTCGCGACGACCATATGCTTTTTTTCCCCCTCTCATGGACTTAAAATTAATTAAACCAAAAAATAATGATATATTTATTATTAGCTGTATTATCTACCCAATATGTCATGAAATTTAATTTATTAAATCATTAAACATTAAATTAGATAATTGATGAAAAAAAGAAAAAGTATTTCTCTGATGCCTGAGCATTATGCATTCATAATTATAAAGCACTAAATACTTTCTTGAGAAATTAATTAACATAAATGAGCTCTAAATATTTATATTATAAGCAATACCCAATCTTGTGATTGGGATACTCCTGTTTTTAATTGAAGAATTTCTTGAATATCACATGAATATCAGGAAAATAAATGAGGTCTTTTCGTTTGATGTAGGATATTTTATGACAAATTTCATTTGATGGGATACTAACTGAGCATGGTGATAAAGAGCTATTAATTTCAGCATCGAATTCCATTTTACCTTATTAACAGTTAAATATTTACAAAATAATTAAATAAATAATTTAATATAAAGCCATGCTTGAAGAATTAAAATTAGTGCAACTAATTTATTCCCATACTGATCTTTACAAAACTGACATGCGTTGAGCACTGATAAGAACTGACAAGAAAAAGTTTACTCACTAAAATATTAGTTCACAGATACTATAAAGCATACATTCTATTTTCCACAAAATAATACTGCAACAAAGAACAAGGGCCATCAATCAGGAACATCCAATCACAAGATTGGGTATTGCCTATGAGATAAATATTCGAAGCTCCTTTATTTTAATTGATTTTTCAAGAAATTCTTTAGTACCTACCCCTTTATACCCTTGTTCTTTGTTGCAGTATTATTTTGTAGAAAATAGAATGTACGCTTTATAGTATCTGTGAACTAGTATTTTAGTGAGTAAACTTATTCTTGTCAGTTCTTATCAGTGCTCAACACATGTCAGTTTTGTAAAGATCAGTATGGGAATAAATTAGTTGCACTAATTTTAATTCTTCAAGCATGGCTTTATATTAAATTATTTATTTAATTATTTTATAAATATTTAACTGTTAATAAGGTAAAATGGAATTCGATGCTGAAATTAATAGCTCTTTATCACCATGCTCAGTTAGTAGCCCATCAAATGAAATTTGTCATAAAGTATCCTACATCAAACGAAAAGACCTCATTTATTTTCCTGATATTCATGTGATATTCAAGAAATTCTTCAATTAAAAACAGGAGTATCCCAATCACAAGATTGGGTATTGCTTATAATATAACTATTTAGAGCTCATTTATGTTAATTAATTTCTCAAGAAAGTATTTAGTGCTTTATAATTATGAATGCATAATGCTCAGGCATCAGAGAAATACTTTTTCTTGTTTTCATCAATTATCTAATTTATTGTTCAATGATTTAATAAATTAAATTTCATGACATATTGAGTAGATAATACAGCTAATAATAAATATATCATTATTTTTTGGTTTAATTAATTTTAAGTCCATGAGAGGGGGAACAAAAGCATATGGTCGTCGCGAAAAACATGCATATACTGTCAGCAGGATATCTCTTAATGGGAGAAATAACCAAAAGTAAACTCTTTTCCTGTGAATAGCTAACATATCAGTGGCTTGTTTAAAAAAAAATTAAAGTTTCTACTCCCTTTATGAGAAAAATGGCTGCCAAGATGGCCAAAAACGCATTTTTTGCCTTACGGCTTATCTTTAAGCTAAAATATTTCCAAGAAGGAGTGAGAAACCCAAAAAATTTATTGCGTAGCAATTTACAGGGAGGACCTGTACACTACCAGAAAGTGAGAAAACCTTTGGTTTTGTTTGCCTTTTTTTGTAATAAATGCCTGAATTTTAGCAAAATCTGCAAAATCAAGTTTTTGTGGTGACAACTTCAAAGAGAAATAGCTTTAATAAATGCATTACAGTTATTATTTTTCATTCAAATTTAAAGCAAACTTAGCAAACTCAACTCCAGTCAAAAATATATTAAAACGTTTTGCCATAAAATATTAAGCTTTACGTAAGAAAAATTTTCTTGTATAGGGTAAGTGCTCCAGTAGTCGGCCACAATGACATAAAACTCCTCATAAATAGTGCATTTTTAAATCAAAATCAGATCTGACGCATTCACACATTCATGTACCTATCCTCAATCATCTACCAGTGGCAGTTAAGTGTTGGGTACTGTTTTTGAATTAGTAATGAGTCATTTCATTTTGAATGGTGTGCCCGTCATCCAAGATTGCGATTCTGCTTATTTTTCAGCTAAGATGATTCTGTGGCCGACTACTGGAGCATTTACTAGTGGTGACAACAGCTTGCATTTTAACATATTTTTTTTTTCTGAAATAAGTAGGTGATTCACTATCAGAAAGGTTCATTCTAAAGTTTTACCTTGTTTTTGTTGCTGTATCGGTAGCTGAAAGTTCTAAGTTATCCAAGATCAACAAAAGATCTCTTAAATGGCCGACTACTGGTGCTTTTACCCCATTTCAAAGCTTTAACTTTTATCTATAATTGAGGGTATGGGTAGAAAACTTACACTATTTTCAGGACTTCATCATTGCAATGCAGTACTTAAAAGAGAAATTGTTTGGAATTTTAAAGGAGTAAAATATGTTTAAAAAAATTCTATTCATTCGTTTCAATATTTTAATAAATAATCCTACGTCTGTTAGTAATAAATTATTAGTGCTATTAATATTATATGAAAATGATGGTAGGTGTTTAAACGTATACTATTTTTAGGACTTCATTATTTCAAAATGGTAGATAAAAAATTGCTTTAAATTCCTAATTAATAAGTCTTATATTTTCAATATTTACATTCATTCCTCTTCGAATTTTTAAAGAATAAACTTGTAAAATTTCTTCATTAAACAGTCAAGCAGGGTTTTTAACGTTCCCTACAATCATTATTTCTTTAGATTTTTGAACCAGTAAACTTTTTCATTTTTTAATGAATGTGCTATTAATATTTATGCAGCTGAAATTTAAAACAAACTCGTCGAACTAAAAATGCTTCTGAAATACATTAAAAAAGTTCAACCGAAAAAAATGCAGCTTCATACAATTGAATGTAAGAAAAAGAGTAACGTTCCGAAATCTATTTTACATTTAGACGAGCAAATATATAAGATTCAATCTTAAACCTAGGCTTCAAACATTTCAAAAAGAAAACTATTTTTGTGATGGCAACCTTTTTATCTTCTTCAAGAAAACTTGCTCATAGCAAGAACAAAAGAATCTTACGAATTTCTATTCAAACGGAGTAAAAGACCGTGGAATTTAAATCTGTATTTTCCGCTACAAAAAGCGTTGTTTCTGTTTTCTAAAAATGAAAATTGATGCAAAACTGTAGGTGGAATAAAAGCAATGAGCAAAATAATGAAAAAAGTGTCGCAATGGATATTGAAATAGATATGTTTAAGAGGGATATGTAAAATATTAAACAATATCAGTGTTCCCAGTATAGCAGTTTTGTCGTTTTACTGTTACGGCTTAAATAAGAAGGGAATTTAAGCTTTAGGTTATACAGAGAATTGAATCTGCTTTTGATAGAGGCGTCTGTACTAGAAATGCTCCAAAACTATAAACTTGTAGGCAGAGGATAGAACGAACGCGTAATAATGATAGGTGAAACAGTAGAAAATAAGTTTTAAAGATTTAAGTGAAATTAATTCGAATGATTATCGAGAAGCTGAAGATGATAATTATACATTCGTAGCAATAAAATTCATTGAAGGAAGCTCTAAACTCATTGAAAAATTTTGAACCATAGTTGTCCTTACATAATTTTACTGTTGCAAATTGTAGAGTGTCTATCAATCCTTGCTGTACTAAAAGTGTGATTAGACTTCATTTGAGGCTGTAGTAAAGGTAAAGTCCCTTTTTTATGAGCTGCTGAGAAACTTTTAATTTCTATGTGGATAAAAATTGAACATGGCTTTTCTTCTTGCATCCTGCTGGAGAAAAATAGAAACACTTAGACTGATATATTCAAAAGCCTAACTAGTTTCATTTTTCTATAAAATTCTGCAGAAAACTACAAAAAAAAATTACACTACACGAAGTAAAAACGTAGCAACTTTAGGCATGAAACTTTTATCTCAAAATTATATTGCTATGTTTCTTTCCTTAGATCTGTTCATTTATTTCCAACCCGTTTAAGAAAATATTTGATTCAAGTTTTTACATTATTCTCATATTTTTCCTTGTTCCTCCTAATTCAAACCAGCTAACATATCGATACATACTTATCGAAATAGTCAGCGCATCCTTCCAAATAAAATAACAAATCCTCTTAATTTTTCATAACAAAGCATCACAAACCTGCTGCTTAACAAGGTATTAAAGCACATAACAATCCTTAAAACTTTGCTAACTTGGGATAAAGCATGAATAACAAGATTTATTTTAAGAATGATTCCAACTCGACGCGAAAAGCTTCGCCAAGCAGCTCTGATAAAATGTTCTCTTGTGTTTATTTTCAAAAGATATGTCAGATTCCATTGTACTCGTGAGACACTAATTAGAATGTTTTAAAAGAGAACTTTTCTGTTCTCTTTGCTTGTTGCATTGAAACGTATTCCGGAGATCTTGCTTGTTAAGCCTTTGTTAATGAACGTTGTATAAACATTTCCGAATTCAAAGCTCTTTATGTATATATAAGGTATTTATTTAAAACGTCACGGGTTCGTAAATTACAGTATCTATTGGGAAATATTTATCCCCAAAGAAGTGGATGTGTTTCGTTTTAAAATTTTCCAAGTCCTTGCTTCGTAGTTCTTCAAGTTGGAGGATGATTCTCCATCTGCGGAGTTTGCGTTTATTTTGAAAAGAAGATCGTGGAAGATTAGATTTTTAAAATTTATATTTAGATTTCTAGTTGGTGTATTGGGACAATTACCTCTTATATATGTCATTGGGGCAGAAGAAGGATGGTCGTCAACCTATAAGTTATTGCATCGCTATGTGAGCCTGACAAAACTTGCAATTATCTTTTTTTCTTGGATATATTTATTGTCAGAAGAGAACCATGCTTAAAGTATTTTTTATGTGTTGATATCTTAAAGGAAAGATCTTTTTAATTGTCTGGGTGGTATTCAGAAAATCCTTGGATTTAAGTAACCTTTTATGGATCTAATGCAAGTTATTTTATTGACGTAATCAATTCAGTGTTTTTCTGGTTCAGTTACGTAATCTATATGATAAATCAAAATAATACTTAGGTTAATACCTGTAATGTCAAATGATTTAAAGACTGTATTTTATTGATTTGTTCAGTGTATTTTTTCTTCTTTTTTCGGCTGAGTTGTATTTTATTTTTATTATTATTATTATTTGTCAAGTCGGAAGATCCTTAAAGATTGTTCAGTCACATTAAATTGTCAAATTGTAAAATTCGCAATTTTACAGCTTATTACTGCAAACTAGCAAGTTTATTTTAGTTCACTACAGTAGAATCAGCACTTTTACAATTTATTACTATAAAATTAACTGTATTCTACTGTAGCACAACATTCTGTTTTTACAGTGTAGATTTGTTTTCTGTTATTCATGGGCAATGATTTAAACTTTTGGCATAAAATAATAATTCTCATTTCATTTTCGAAACACAAAATGCTATTTTTTAATTGAAATTCAGGTATACTGGGAAGAAGCAACAAATCTCTGCTATATCTGTAACGAATAAATACAAATACCAATAGGAACTAGATGGACTGGTAATTGCTGGTATGCCTAAGATTAATTATTCTATTTTGGAGTAGGAACGGATGTTCCGTTTTAAGGAGCGTTTAACATATTTATTCCTTATCTGTCTGGTCACTGCGGGGAAAATGGTACAGTGTCCTGCACTATGTTTTTGCACTGTGAATTACGAGGGTTGTTTTTTTTTTTTTTTTTCAACCTCCGATAGGCTATAAAAAATAAATGGATTCAAATACAAAAAATATTTTATTATCAAAAGTGATGTACAATGCTCTACAATTCTCTACGTAATCAGCTTGACGATTGAAGCATTTGTTATATCTGTGAACCAGTTTTATAATAGCCTCCTCATAAAATGTTGCCGCCAAGGTGAGTTGTGACTTTGTCTTTGGGTTCCCGCCACTTCGGAAGCACGATGCCTTTCCAGACTTCCCCCAGCTCCCTGCTTCAGTGCAAGGAACAAATGAAAGTCACTTGGCGCTCGGTCGGAACTTTATGGTAGGTGTTCAAAAATGTCCCATTGAAATTGCTGTAAGAACCATTGGGTTACACGAGCGTTGTGATGACGGGCATTGCCATGGATCAGAACAATCACAGAAGTCAGAACGCTTATTCGTTTGTTTTGAATGGCTCTCTGTGAGCGTCGCAAAATTTCACAATAAGAATCTGCGGTGATTCGCCAAACACTTCGCAATTGACACTTTGCGGGAGAATCAATAGTGACAGCCATATTTATGTGACAGCAGCTCAATAGAAAATGACATGTTGGACTTGCCAGTGACAGATTGTGTAGAGGGAGAGATGAACCTATAAAGCACACCGGCCATCTGCCGCACGCGTGGCCTTCATACTGTACGATCGGATGTTGAAAAAAAACAACCCTCGGTATTTTGGAATGTTGCATTCATGTTCAGTACATGAAAATAAACGAATGCCAAAGTTATTTTAAGATGTGCAAAAGTAAATTCTCACAGAAGCAAATAAAAAAAATATATTAACCAATTCTAAGTTGTCAACACTGACAGCCAGAAGGCATTAAAGCAGTTAGAACTGCCTCAGAAATCGAAAGAGCACAGTAGACATGTTTCTGGCTGCATGTATTTTTGCCCTCGTGCCCCCATTATCCAAACATGAAGTCTTAAAAATTTACGAAATTTTTAGGGGACGTCAACAAATTTAGCTAGCTTCTATGAGTAATGGCAAACATCATTCACGGGATTTGTAGATACATGTTCTGCACATGCAGACGGTGTAATAACGTGACCAATTTCTCGCCAAGTCGTTAAATTTGCTAATTTACTTAAAATTTGTAATATTTTAAAACCTTATATCTCGATAATGGGCGGACGAGGGCACATTATGTTTGAGTCAAAAGATTTCCTCAAGATGTTCTTTCGATAAGTACCTATTTGAACGTTTTCCAGTTTTGCACTAGTTGCGTAATTCCCTTATTAGTAACAAGTGCTGGAGTTATCTTTAAATACGTCTGAAAAACAAAAATTAACTTATGTCTCAATCAGTGTGCAAAATATCTACTTATATTAAAAACTGAGTATCTTTCTAACTATCTTTCTAACTATCTTTCTTTCTAACTATCTTTCTATGTCACGCTTCTTTCTCCTGAACGCCAATGAACTGAAAGTCGAACCAGGTACCGATAGATAGGTAATTTTTCAAGCTTCATTAGTTTCAATCTATATAATTATACGATTTTAATTAGCGAAGATATCAATTAATAAGTAGTCAAATTTAAAGCGATTAAACCTAATAAATGATTAAACTTCCAAGACATTTTTTCTTACCGTTGCCATTTTGAATTAAAACGTTAATTAAATTATTGAACTATTTAAAGCTCCAAGATATTTATTTCTTTCCGTTGCGATTTTAAGGCAGGGATTCAAATGAAACACGGACGATCGCAACTCACCAATGCAATCGCAAATTCCAAAATTTGGATTCAAGTGAAACGAATTCACTTGAATTCGACTTACAGTAGCGGTTGCAATATGCAATAGCCTCGAAGCGATTGCAATGGTGTTTCACTTGAATTCGGCCCTAAATTAAAACGTTAATTAATTTGAACTTTTTAAAATGAAAGAGTGTTATTTTTTACCGTTGCCATTTTGAATTAAAACGTTAATTAAATTATTGAACTATTTAAAGCTCCAAGATATTTATTTCTTTCCGTTGCGATTTTAAGGCAGGGATTCAAGTGAAACACGGACGATCGCAACTCACCAATGCAATCGCAAATTCCAAAATTTGGATTCAAGTGAAACGAATTCACTTGAATTCGACTTACAGTAGCGGTTGCAATATGCAAACGCCTCGAAGCGATTGCAATGGTGTTTCACTTGAATTCGGCCCTAAATTAAAACGTTAATTAATTTGAACTTTTTAAAATGAAAGAGTGTTATTTTTTTCCATTGTCATTTTGAATACGTGTTTAAACAAAATTCTAACAATTGTTTTTATTCTAATTATTAATGACATATTTTTTCTCTGGTACCATTTTGAAAATGTGTTTTTAAATAAAATTGCAATTGCTGTTTTTAGAATTGACTTTTTCTGGCTTCGATCCAAATATTAAAAGAACTTTTTCGTTTAGAATTTTGCAATTAATTTTACAGGAAGAAAGCGGTTTGGAAATAATTGTTTTTGGAAAGGAATTTTATTTGTTATTTAGGGAGAGTGCTAAGTATGCGCTACTTGACATCGTCTTTATTTTTGAGGAAGTATGTGCAAATAATTCGATTGATTCTTTGATGCAGGAAAGCTTTTTAGCGAGCCGCTTTAGCGGGGAGTAGTTTATTAAACGTTTCCTTGGTACTTTAAAGGCGAGCCGTCTTGGCGGCGAGTAGTGAATTGAAACTTTCATAGCTACTGTAAAGGCGAGCCGCCTTGACGGCGAGTAAACTGTTTAAACTTTCCTCATTTCTTTAAAGGCGAGTCGCCTTGGTGGCGAGTAGTTTTCTCAAACTGCCTTCACTACATTACAGCCCGTGCAACGCCGGGCTACGCAGCTAGTAATAATTTACTTTGTGTTTTAAATCCTCAAATGAACACATAATTCAAATTTAAAAAAAATTATATTGAAATATAAAATAATTGAATTTTATAGCCTCTTACGCAGAAGTCATATAGTGATGTAAAATATTTAATGCAAGCAATATGATCTACAAATATTATGAACGAATGCAGTGTGAAAAATGCACAAAGGAAAATACTGTCGAGCAGAAATGCATTGTAGATGATTTCCAAGAAAGACGTATTATTTATTATCTGAGGTCGTTTATAATAATTTAAAATATAAAAATAAAAATATTTAACATATAAACATCATCAAATATTGTGAACGAGTGCAGTTTTCATTACGGAAAATATTCTACAGCCGAAATGCAGTGTATATTATCTTAACCCATTAATGCCTAGCGGAGCCAATATTTAGAAAAGAGCCAATTTGAAGTTGGAGTTTTCTGGAAAAAAAATTTTTTTGCAGAAAAAAACCAACATTGGATTTTAAGTCTAAATTGGGTCTAAATGCAAGACAATAAAAGGGGGGAGGCCAAGGAAGTTATTTACCACCTCCTTAGATTACAAACTTTTAAGCCGTTACAGATCTGATGAATGTTACAGATCTGATGTTAATATGAGTTACATATTTGAGTTTATGCTTTCAGTTTTCGTTAACATCTCTAAATATGATATCATTTACTTGCATTTTTAACATAGAATCAAGATAATTATATTAAAATATATATATTAGGCTAAAAAATCAAATTTCATTATAAAAAAGCATTTCTTGGAAATAAAAATGAGCGATAAGGTTTTTAGATAAAATAAATTATGAGATTACCAAATCCAAGCTAATAAAACATTTGTTTTGTTTTGAAACAACACACAACCTCGAATTTTTCAACACACAACTCTGCTGCTTGCTTTTCTTTAATTAGTTGCAGGAAATTTAATTTCTTGATCAGAAATTCAAATTTAGCATGCTAGTCATTATCTAGTTATTTAGCAAAGTTATGAGAAATTGAAGCACCAAAAAAAAAAATAAATAAATAAATAAAATAATAATAATTAATTAACTTAATTTCTGCAGTGTCAATTTTTCTTATTTTACTAACTTCTATTGTTAGGTCATACAAACCACAAATGAAGCAATTGTACTAAAACTCATTGCTTTTCATTTTTTAAGAAAAAAATATTCAATATATATGGCTAAAACCTATGATTTTTGCTTTTTATAATTCTGAAACGTGTGAGTTAGTTCTCTAACACATTCGCTGTTTTTCAATGTTACCGCTCTGACTGTTACCGATCTGACAAACTGACAAAGTTTTTTTTTATTTCCGAGTCGATCGCACTAAACCAAAATCAAACACGTGGTTTTTTCACTTGTAATAAAGGACTATACCTATATATAAAATAATTTTTTAAATAATAAAAACTGCGCATTTTAGAGCGTGTTACCGATCTGATGACTCAAATGACACACATTTTATAAAATCACTTTAAAAAATCTTACCTACAATTTTAGATTCAGAAATGCAAATTTTTAATTACGATTCGATAAAATATCCCGCCAGGTACTCAGTATCACGTGGTATAGGTGCAGGAAATGATTTTGGGGTCTAAACATAGATCGGAAGTTATTGTTACCACTCTGACTGCGGAACTTGGGACACGCTTATTTTGCATTCCCTAGAAAATCAGAAATCGATTAAAACAAAAATGAAGTAAAATATTAACAAAGGGGTCAAAATAGAATCGTTTTTTGTGCAAGTGCATTTTTTTGCGAAGTTAGAAAGTGTGCATGACCTGTTTGCATGCTAGGCTTTGCTACTGGGGACACGTTACCGATCTGAAAACAATATTTTCTGAAGAATTTTTTTTTCTGATGTTATTAGATGAAATGAAAGCAGAACCTTATCTTCTTTCTGGGAAAAATTATTTTTTTAACTAGTTATTGAAATACTAGGGAAAATTTGCTTGGGACTCAAATTGGCACTTTTCTAAATATTAGCTCAGCGTCCCTTTTTATGGACGGTCCAAAAAAGGGTCTGAATTTCCCCAAAATGAACATTTCAACCAAATAATAGTGTTCAATGAGTACCTTGGTATTGTTTCAATTCGTTATTAACAGATTGCAGCACATAACCATTGTAAAGTGTGTTCTGTAGGAGTTATAATATGACCTTTATCAAAAATGACATCGTTCACAATCTCAAGAAATAAAGCAAAGTTTTCAAAGCTATTCCCCGCTCCCAAGTTTATGTTAATTACTGCTTTTATTTCCTCTTATAAAATGACTTTTTTTAATATTATATCGTAGGCAAAAAAAATTAGTAAAAAAAGTATGACCCTCTGGGGTCTATCGTAACTTTTAAGGGACGATTTTTCTTTCCTCAAAAAAATTATTTTTTACATGATTTTTTTTCATTATTTTTCCTGTCCATTAAACACTGTTTGTAACCAGTATACAAAATATCTTTGGAGAAAAAAAATGTCAGGCATTAATGAGTTAAAGAAAGATATATTAGTATCTAAGGTCGTTTATATTTTTACTTAATATTAGGTTATTCTCCTTTTCTGTTGTGGTAACGCTCTTCCAAGACTAAAAATTATCAAAATTTCAGACAGAAGTGCGATCAATCTCAAAAAAAAAAAAAAAAAAAAAAAAAAAAAAAAAAAAAAAAAAAAAAAAAAAACTATTTTCATAAATAAATAATTTGTCCCCTCACAATCGTTTGAATTTTATTATCTTTCTATGATATCGCCAGCAGTAATTGTACACTTTGAATTCCACGCATGGCTGCAATTACGGGGAATCTTTTCATAAAAACCTTTCGTCAAGATATTTCTTAAAATAAGTAAGGGAAAATACTTTCAATTTACATTCCGGTAGCATCTCCAGGCAATGCGTTTGGAGAGCCTAAGCCTTAAATGGAACGTGGTTTAAATTTGAATCGCTCTTATGAAGCTTTTGCGAATACCGGGAAAACATGAGAAAACTCCAGGTGTCCTAATGAAATTTCTCGTTAGAGGAGAAATGAGTAACTTGCTTGTTTTTTAATGGTTAAAACTTTTCCGGGAAAACTCTCTCCGTCTAATGGTTTGTCCTTCCCGGGAAAATAGTGTTTTGGATAGTTTAAATCACGGGTATTCAAAATGTGAAAATTTGTCTTTTATAAGCAGAGATTTCGGGTGATACTCGATGATTGTTTTCATGAGCATTTGCTTTATAGTTACTTTTTTGTTTGATAAGTTTAACGGACATAAATATGAAAAGATCATTAAGTAGGTTTGTATTTGCGGCAAAATATTTATTTATAATCATTTTAATATTTGATCATTTAGTCTTCGATTTCACGCACTTGGAAAACAAGCATCTAATCAATTAAACTTTTTTCATAATTACTGATAGTTTTTTGTAACGTTAAGGTCAAGGTTCAGTCAGGCCACAAAAATGGATTTATGACGATTAATGTATATGAACATAAATTAAAATGCAACTAAGAGCTGTCGACGCTAGTTATGTCGACTCCTATCGCTCAAGCAAAGAATATCGCCATAATAGAGGTCAATATGTTATGGGTGTGCAAAATAGAGGAAAATAGTTTGATATTGAAAATAATGGAAACGTTTTAACAGAAACGCTTTTGTACTTTTTATAAACAAAAAAAAAATCTTAGGTTAATCAAATAAGAATATTTTTTTATTTTGAACTGAAATAATATGCATAAGTTACTAAAAGACTTAAGCAAAGACTCACCGTCTGATGACTGTGGGCTTGGTATCTGAAAAAATAAATAAATAAACTATCATATTAGAATTGAAAATTTGCGTAAAAAACAAAGGGGTCTGGGATAACGCTCAAAATGCCTCTATACTAGACAGCCACTTAAGTTGACACTGACGTCACTACAGGCGGAGCCAATAAGAGCTCACAAGTAGTTAGCGATCTCCTCTAATTCGCCGAATAGGCTGAGACGTTTTATCTAGCTCGTTTTTCATAGGCTAACCTCACGCTAACGTCACGCTGGCGTCACAATGTTTTTTTCAAGAAACCTTGCAGTTTAGTATAGTGGCGTTTCTTGAGCGTTTATTCTTACATAGACACTACTCAGATTTTGGTTTTTGATATTAACCCTACCTGTGTGTCATTAATGGTCGGCGAATACTTTTTTTGAATCTGTTTTAAGATTTGAGACATTTGGATAGTCCCAATATTCTTATTTCCAATTCTGACTTTTTTTTAATCTATAAATTTTTCAGAAAACTAGAATAAGTATAATGAATGCAAATGCACTACTTTTGTTTGAAATTTATTTCTTTTGTTTTGATTTTCTTAAAATAGTACTTTCGAAGTTTTCAATTACGCAAACACAATTCTAGAAAAAAATATTTACCTTATGCATTTGAAATGTGGCAAAAATGGTCATTTTGCTGCGATTTAACACTCGAAAAGCTAGTGTATACGTAATATGTGGGTTTTAAGCAATGATGTGCTAAAGCTGGGCGACGAAAATGATGTTTTTTTTTTTTTTTTTTTTTGAAGAGAAATTTCAAACATTTAAATGCAAACCATATTTTTTATTTAATTGTTTCTAATTTTGGAGATTCATATCCTGCAGTATGTAACGAAGAGATGTGTAACAAAATGTCTTAAATAATGTTAAAAAAAATGCACTGGAAGTGATAAGGAAACTGGAGGGTTTTTCAGCAAAAAAGTAACTTTCTACTAAAAAAAAATCTTTTTTTTACTGATAAATTTTCAAAATGTGTTATATATCTGATATTAAATAATCAGTTTGAATTTTAGAAAGATGTAAGGAATACTAAAGAAAAATGTTAAGTGTGTTCGGCTACCTTTAACTATTATTGTCAAGTAAGAAAATGCCTTGAAGATATAAGGATCTTTTTTTTTTTTTTATTTGTTTTTATTTTTATTTATTCATTATTTTTGAAGCAAAAGACTGAGAAACTGAGCATTATAAGGTGATTCATGACAACTTAGATTATTTCTAAAAACATACCAAATGTTTATTATCTTATTGAAAGACCAAATCCAGAATGTTTTGCTCTAAAGTTGAGTTGTTTAGTTTTTATGGATCCCTAAAGTTGAAGGTGCGGCATCAAAAAAATTGAGCGGATTTTTCAAGATATGGAAAATTGTTTGTGAGCCAAAAAAACTCGTACCAGGAAACTGTTTCAAACTCCAATTTTCTTTTTTTGTATATGGAATATAGAAGGTTGAAAACTTTACAAAAATGAATGTTAAAATTTTGTGGTAAGTTGTTTGCCGTAAGGTCAGTGAAGGCCCCTCAAAAACAAGGCATTTTTTTGACATTTTTTTTAGCATTTTTTGAGGTCCAACAACAACAGCTTGCCACATTTTCAGTTTGCCACGGCAAAAAAGTAGTGTGTCGTTTTGAAAAGGCCAGTGTAAGCACTGAAAAAAATAATGTATAAAAACAAACCGAGGAAAAGTTTCAACGAGAAAGAGTTTTTTCTGCGGCTATCGTATGAAAAATCCACCAAAAATTAAAATGAAATTAGCGTACGTGCATATTACCGTCGCTTTGGAAGAATAAACGCTGCAAACTCAGAAAAAGCCCATTTTTTTCAGGAGAGCAATTTTTAAACTTTTTCAGAAAACTTCTATCGCGCTTGTGCTCAAAAAACTATTGCGGACCATTTTTAATGAAAACTAGCATTAAAAAAAAACCGCATTTTTAATCTCTCTCTCTCTAATTCTAATGTAGCATGATTGACTTTCAATGGCATTTTTAAACTAATGACGTCATTTTAAAAAGGAGTGAAAGGTAGTTTTGAGTTTACATCAGTGTTTCTCCAAAAAATTGCTCCCTAGCGGATATTTTTTTGACACTTTTTTGAGTTGTAAACCTTGTTTCATCATAAAAAAAGCGATTTTTTTTTTGAAACAAAAAATGATATAAAAAAAATGTCATTTTTTTCGATTTTTTTGAGTTGCAGTGTTATTCTTCCAAAGTGACGATACATGTATTCTAGCGCATACTACTAATTTCTAGCTTCCAAATTACTGCAATCCACGACTATACATTTCCACCAGTGCATCACATTTCTCAAGTCCACAATTAAGGAATATTTCAAACATCTGCCTCGTACAAGCGGCTTATTTTCAAGAAATACCCCCCCCCCCCCCCCGTCATTAAACTCGATAAAAGTCGAGAATTTCATTTTCCGGGAAATATTTCACGTACGCTTTTAACTCCTTAAAACTCGGCACGCTTCAGGGGAAGGTTTCTTGGAGCGAAAACTCCAAATCCTTTCATTTCACGAAGGAAACAACTGGCTTTATACTCGTGATTATGTACTAATTAGAAGATTTTAAATAACTTCCCTTTCGTTTCAGAATACTCCCCCCCCCCCACGAAATCGCTTTTATTACAAATGGGATGGTGAGTGTTAATTTCGTGTGAGCTGTTTCGCTTTTAATGAGCAGGACTAGTTGTAATATTGTTGCGACTATAGCTTTCAATGGAAGTTGAAGATGAGAAGTTATCACCAAAAACGAGATTTTGATGACTTAAAATTCAAAAATACGCTTAACTATGTTTGGTTAAAATATATATTACATGTAATAATATAAAAACTAAAAAAATCTCATTATATAGTGTAGACTTTCTTCCCGCTTTAAAAAAAAGGTAATATTTTCTGTAGCTAATCATATAAAAATATTTTCATTTCAAAGACAAAATATTTTCTAATAGCATGTTATGCGCAGAGTTTTCTATGGTTTGTCACATTAAAATCCACCAAAATCAAATTAATTTTTGTGTATGTGTGTGCGCTTGCCTATACTCTAGTGCATACTACTCATTTCTAGCTTCCGGATCTACTGCTTTACTGCAATCCATATCCATACATTCCATCAAAATATATATACATCAAATAAAAAATATATATTTCATTATACATACATGGTGTAACATTGTTGAAGATATGGCGTTCAATGAAAGTTGCAGATGAGAAGTTATTACTAGAAACCAGGTTTTGACGGCATAAAAAATTGCAAAAATACGCTATGTTAGATAATAGCAATATATGTTAGACGCAATAGGGGCATTTCACGGTATTTATGACATAGGGGTGTACGTAACAAAACTTTTTTAAAGTTTAAAATTTTTATATATATTGAAAAAGTTCATTCTAATTTTATGAATATCATATTGTCTTCATAGTTCACTTTATATTGTGTTTGTAATTGCACTCAGAACATTGAAAATGCAATTTTCACTGTTACGGACTCTACAGTCATCATTTTCACAATTCAAAATTTTTTATAGAACTCACTTTTTGATTAAAATTGTTAGTTATATTAGAAGTGAGCCTTTACTTTATCTGTCTCAGTTACCAGTTTTGGCTTAAAAATCGGTTTAATCCAGATTTAAAGAAAAATTCAATGTAGAGTCCGTAAAAAAGAAAATTGCATTTTCAATGTTCTGAGTGCACTTACAAACATAATATAAAATGAACTATGAAAACAATATGATATTCATATACTTTAGAATGTACTTTTTCAATTTTTATAAAAATTTTGAACTTTTAAAAAGTTTTGTTACGGACACACCTATGTCACAAATACCGAAAAAATGCCTCAATAACCGAAAAAAAAATAAGAAATAAAGAAAAAATATTGTATAGTAGTACTTGATGCAAATTTTTATACGAGGGAGAGTAGGCTAATCTTGAGAGATTTACCTCTCTTTCTTTCTTTTTTTCATGTGAATTTATTATTCTACCTCCCAGGTAGAATAATTCCCAGGTAGCACAAATAACCTTTAAACGTTTTATAAACGTTTTTAAGCGGTTGTTACAACATTAATAACCATTTTACAATCCTTAAAAAACGAAGTGTGCTACTTGGGTTTCTTTCGATGTTGACCTATATTTAAAAAAGTTTCACTCTTATATTCGTTACACAAATTATTTTAAAAACCATTTCGTAAATTTTTATTTGGTAACTCTAATCTCTAAAGTAAACTCAAGGACTTAAAAATAGGTGTGAAGAGTCAAAACAATGAACTTATTTAATATGAGTAGAACATTTTCCCAGGAAATAAGACTGTTTTGACACTACTGTAACTCTGATATTCACAAAAGTTGTAGTTAAAATGTTACATTTTAAAGTGAATTTTGGTGAAGGGGAAAAAAGTCCCAAAAAAAGATACGAACATTCCTAAAAACTGTTTAAATATCAATATTTTGTCAATGCTTTATAATTTAAAACGAATCCCAACATAGAACATGCAATAAATTTTCATTAAAATTTAAAATATCTTTAAATGACTAAAAACTGGAAACCAGTGTATTATATGCATATATACGCTGGTGTGCAAATATGTGGATAAAATTGGTAAAATCTAGACAAAATATTTTGTGCTGTTATGCAAATATCATATCTTTTATATGTGTGAGTCCGTACAGGCATGCACGTATGTTTTAACTTACATAATTTAGTGCAGATCTTTAAATAAGCTGTTTTTATTAAATATACACTGCTCGACATTGAAAATACAGCACCAAAAAAGAGTGGTCGGAAAGAGATGAAATTTGGTACAAAATCAGAGACAACAAGGAACAATAAGTGATCTTTATTTCAAAACGATAGACAGAATACAGAGCGAGAACGGCATCGGCTCAATAGGATATAGGACCACCGCGGCCAGCGATGAAGGAAGAAACACGTTTAGGCATGGGGTGTCAATAGAGAGATAAGAGTGCGGATGATGTCCTGAGGGATGGCTCTCCATTCCTTTTCACCCATTTGTCACAATTCGTCTTCTGAACGAGGCAGGGGCAGATTTTGCAAACGGCGTCCAATTACATCTCACACATGTTCGATTGGGGACTAGTCAGGAGAGTATTGTGGCCAGGGAAGCATCTGTATAACTTGGAGAGCATGTTGTGAAATGCGAGCAGTGTGTGGTCGTGCGTTATCCTACTGAAAAATGGCATTAGGCAGTCCTTGAAGGCAAGGGATTGCCACCGGCAGCAGTTCAAAATCCAAGTATCATTGGGCCGTCATAGTGCCCAGAATACGAACTAGAGGGGATATGGAATTGTACGAAATAGCGCCCCAAACCATTCTGCCAAGTTGTCGCGCGGTGGGGCGTTCCACAGTTACTGCCGGATTAGGTCTGTCTCCGCGTCGACGTCACACACGTATGCGGCCACTGTCACTGGATAAGCAGAAGCGTGACTCATCTGAGAACACGACGTTTCGCCATTCTGTCATCCAGGTCGCACAAGTTCGGCACCATTCCAAACGTTCGCGTCTATGCTGTGAGGTCAATGGCAGGCAGTCTTCTTAGCGAACGCCGTGATTGCAGGCCACGTGCAATCAATCGACGGTAAATGGTTCTGGTCGACACGGGATCATCCAGGGTATCTTGCACATGATGCAGACTCAAGGTACAAGTGACTTGCGGGGTCCGCCATAGCTTGTCAGTGAATGCGTCGATCCACACGTGCTGGCGTCACTCTGTCTGCACCTGCACCCCTCAATCTTGCCTTCTTTTCTTGTTTCAACCATCTTCGACACAGCTGATGCACCGTAAGGGCCGTGGTAGCCCGATCGGTAAGGCGTCGGATTCGTGACCGGAGGGACCCGAGTTCGATCCCAGCCGATGCGATCAAAGATCCACTCGTCTTGTTTAATGGTGGCAAAAATGTCGTGGTCACAAAGTCCTCCAAGTGAAACGATACCTTTGGGGGTGCTGGGCCAAGGGTTTGCTCGACCCTTGGTTCTGGTTCAAAAAGAACAGAGCGCTCTTCAGGGTCCTATCCCGGTTGAACCACGAATTTTGGTAAGTACGGGAGACCCCTGGAATCAGTGAAGTGAAGCTGATGCACCGTGCTCGCATTTTTGTGGGAATCAGCTGCGATCTGACGTACGGACCAATCCCCCTTTTTAGGCCGATCACCATACCCCTCGCAAAATCGTCTACTTGTTGGAAGTGCCTTTGTTGACGGTGGCCTGGCATTATCTCCTGCGTGTCCTCCGACACGTGTCCTCCGAGACAAAAACAAAATTTCTTCGATAATTTGTCTAGCAGAAATAACGACACGAATGATGCCCATTCTGCACGTTCCTACCCTTATATCTTAATCGACGTGCGTCGAGAGAGCTGCGCATTTCACATCATTTGCATAACTCAGTAAGGTGCATCAGGGGCGTCATTTCGAAATTTTCCAGGGGGGGGGGGCAAAGGGTGCATACATAATGTAAAATGAACCAAAAAGTAGCAAAACCACGCTCACTTATATGCCAATACAGTCGACGCTCGTTATAACGACCACACGTTATAAAGACCATGCCATTATAAAGACCAGTGGAAAAAGCCCCAACTTGATTCCCGAAACACAAAAATTCTACCTGTTATAGCGACCACTCGTTATAAAGACCTATTTCTTTGGAACGAAGATGGTCTTTATATCGAGCGTCGACTGTACATTGATTTCCCAAAGCCAGGGGGGGGGGGCAATTGACCCCCCTGGCCCCTCTAAATGACGGCCTGATGTGCATCTACTCTAAAATTTGAATACATGTCTGACCATTCCTTCTTAATGTTGCATTTTTAATGTCGAGCAGTGTATAAATAAAATACAAATCTATTTTGAACTTTCTCATATGCACTTAAGGAAAATTATTTTTCGTCATACTTCCATTAAAAACTAAAAACTAGTAAAAGTAATGATTAGAAATTTTGGCATATGCCTAAAGTGTGTTTTCAACGAATAATCTATCCAAGATATTGCATATACAGAGAACTCTCACTTATACATCGCCTCATTTATGCGCCTTTTTCACTTATACGACGATTTTGAATGGTCCCAGCGCATTCCACAGAAAGATAATGATAGTATCATTCGTTTATGCGTCGCTCTAAAGAAAAATATTCCACTTATGCGACGAACTTTCCGTAAAATGTGAAAAAAAAAATATTATTTTCTTAATAAATAAGCATTTTCTTCACTTTCTCCTTTAATTTTTCACCTTTATTGCTCACGGAAGGTATTTTTTTTCGCATGAACTAGAGTTTGGAGTTTTAAAGAAAAGAGTTTGTAATTAGGTATGCTACAATTTTTGTTTTCTCTTTATCATTGTAGTTACGTTACAGTAATTGTCAAACCGTAGTGATATGTCCCTTTTCTATAGAAACATTCTTATTCATTCTCTCATAGCAACCTCTGTTGTGTTTTAGTCATTTAAATAGGCTAGTTCACTTATACGTCTCTTTCACTTATGCGCCTTTTTCTGTTGGTCCCTTGGACCGGTGCATAAGTGAGAATTCACTGTATTAGAAGAATTCTCTAATAGAGTAGTACTGTTTTCAAAGATTAAGAAGAGACTATCTTTATCACTTTGAATGATGCATTACACAGCAAATAGCAAACCTTTTTCCAAGCATACATCTGCATAACTCTACCAGTTTCCTGAAAACAAATCTATTCAAACCCACGACGTAAAACAAATCGGAGCTCCCTTTTGCAAAGGGCTGGTCCGACTCTCTGAAAACGCGACACTAAGTAGGTGTTTCGAATGCTAGGAGCTCCCTTTTCGGAGCAATTTAATTAGTACATTATGAGAAGAGAAAAGGGTATCCCTGGCTTTCTCATCTTAAAACGAAAGGATTTTAAGATTTTCGCTCGAAGGATATCTCTTTTCACGCTCCAAGAAGTTTCAAACGGAAGAAAGAAATGGGGGACTTAGTCGCAATGAGAAATAAATGCTGAGGGGGGGGGGAAGCCTCAAGTAAGGATGTGGTGCTGGGAATGTGAAATGAGAAGAGTATTTCTTTGGAAATTATGATATATAGAGAGCAGTAGAGTAAAATGAATGCGTAGAAAAATGTTGTGGAGTTTAATTTAACTAATGTACATGTACAGGTAAAGTTCTATTTTGAGAGCATTTTGTAACCTCAAAAAAAAAAATTCTTCAATGGAGAAGCATTGGAAACTCGAAATTGGACAATTTCACTCTTACACACGTATCAGTTTTTCACAAAACAGCTTACAAAGACAAGAAATATGTTATGTATCCTTGCATTATTTTACGAACTTCATGAAGAACATGGTCTCTACTTGTGTAGAATTATTGCGTTTAATATACACAGTCCAGTCACATTAATGTGACCACTTTTCGCAGAGCGGAATGCTGCGAGACGTGCAGGAAGATATTTATTTAGGGCCCTGAAGGTGTTCACTGGTAGTTTGAGCCATGCCGACTCCAATGCTATGGCCAGCTGGGCTAGATTACGCGATGAGGATCCATGGAAGAATAACCCGATCGAGATGGTCCTACATATCCTCTATTCTGTTTGAATCAAGAGAGTTTGTTATCCAGGGAAGAAGGGTAAACTCATTCTGGTGCTCTCGAGCCAGGTACGTACACTGGCAGCTGTATGGCACTTCACATTGTCCTGGTGGTAGATGCCATGATCATGAGCAAAAACATTGCACATTTTGGGGTGGACATGGTCCGCAAAAACATGTGCGTACTTGTAGAATTTCATCGTGCCTTCCACAATGATTGTGAGCCCAGAGAATGCTAGGAAAATATTCCCCAGCCCAAGCCCGTCATTTGGGGGGGGGGGGGACAGGGGGGTCAACTACTCCACTGACTTTGGGAAATCAATGTATTGCCATATAAGTGGACGTGGTTTTTGCCACTTTTTGGTGAATTTTACCTTGGGTATGTACCCTTCCCCCCCCCCCATGGACAATTTTGAAATGACGACCCTGTCCCAGCCCGTAATGCTCCCGTCTGTTCCGGCAATGATTCAGAGTGTTTGGTTTCAGAGGTTTCACGCCTTGTACGCCAACGTCCATCTGCCCGATGGAGCATAAAACGTGATTCATCAGTAAATGCTACCTGTTGTCACTCAATAAAAGTCCAGCTGCAGTACTGGCGTGCAAATTCCAGGGTTCGTCGTGGATGGACAGTAGTCAGCATAGCTGCATGTACCAGTCTTGTGCTTCGGGAGCCCAGACACAGCAACGTCCACTAAATAGTAGTTTGGTAGATGATGTAGGTACACCCTTGGTTCATCGGGGGGGGGGGGGCAGTTGCTCAAGGATAGCCCATCTATCAACCCGAACGCATCTCCATAGCCATCGGTCGCCTCTGTCATCTATGGCTCCTGGTGCACCACATTTTCCACGTCGCTAATTTTTGACATTCCCATTTTGCCATGCACGGTACACTTTACCACGATGGCAAGCGAACAGCTCAAAAACTGAGCCATTTTGGAAATGCTTCCACCCTTGGCCCGAAAGCCAATGATCATGCCCTTTTGGACGTCGGATAACTCGCTCAGTTTTTGTATTACGCCAATGATAGGTTTGCAAAGCCCTCACACACCCTTTGTACTGTACACTCCCAATTGCATTGTGCTACCAAGTGCTTTTTGTGATTGGTAATTTGACGTTGACGTCGAAAGTACGTGATGGTCACATTAATGTGACTGGACTATGTATGTACAGTACAAGTAACTTATTTATTTTGGAAATTCAAATAAAATTATAAAATCAATAAGGATTACAAATTTGATATTTGCAACACATCAAGCGTTCAGTATCACAAAATATGCTTACTTTTTCAAAAAAAAAATTGAAATTCCACACTTTTTAATAGATACTACTAAACTACACAGGGATACGGAATTCCTCCAACTGGGTTAAAAACTGCTTTATTTATTTATTTACTTATTTATTTTTTTTTTTTTTTGAAAAAAAAAGCCTAATTCGTAAGCCTGTAAATGGTAACACAAATGATTAAGTTTTACGATATATTTTTATGCAGCTCTTTATCAACAAGAATACATATTTCATATTAATGATGTTTTAGCGAAATAAAAGTTTTTTCTGTAAAAACTCAAAATTATGACAATACTGTGATTCTAGTAGAATAAAAAACTACATGCAAAAACTTTTTGAGCACATCATGTAATCAATACTTAAAGCAAATATTTAAAAAAAGAAAAAAAAACCCTTCATTTTTGTTCCATAAATCTGTTTAAGGGAGTTATTTTCTTGCCAAATAATTCCCGTCCGATCTTCGTAAAATAAACCATGAAATGCGAATATTTTTCTTGATTAAAATCAGGGAAATATATGCTAAAATACTTTCTGCTTTCTGGACTGGAAAATATGACTAAGTTCACTGTCCTTAAAACCAAAGCATTTAATTAAAATTTTAGAAGCAAGTTCTCAAGTGCCAAAATTAGAAATTGTGGCTTTTAATAAACCTGTCATTTAGATGAATGTGGGAGCAATTTGAGTTAAGAAGTTACTTTGGTCTGCTGATTTCCCAGAAGATAATTTTTAATTTATGTTCTTAGTTTTACGTTTTTGGGATGCATTGAAACAACATACTTTTGAATGAGTGATTATTTCTGCTAATAAGAAATATTTATTGCATAACTTGTGAGATTTAACAGAAAGGGTTGCAGTATTTCATTAATATACGCAAATAACTATTAAGTATATTGCCAAAATATAAGAATTATTTCAAAGCAATGTTTATTTTATTACATTTCCATATTTTATTTACTTTGTAGCTCGTGACCATTCATTAAACATTGCATTTGTTTGTTTGTTTGTTTTGTAATTTATTAAAAACTATGAAAACTGTTTTTGAAAAAATATTAGATGGAAAACAATTTAAATAAAGTCAAATGTCAAATTATAACTTGAAAATATCATGCGATTACAAGTCTATTAAGATGTCTATTACAAGATGTAGTAAAAAAAAACTATAATAATGTAAAAAATATCACTGTAAATTACCAAATAATTTAGCGGGAGTTTTAGAAGAAAAAGCTTTAAACAAGTTTAATAGTAAAGCAATCTCTCTCGAAGCTGATTTTGAATTTTCATGTTGAGTTTGCATATATTACATATGGTTATTGGCTTAAATAATTTTCCCTGTTTTTAACTTGCATTCTGTTGTACTTTATTGTGTTGTATTATTTTTATTTGAAACTGTAAACGCATACAATCATATGCACGTGGACTTGGGGTCGTTCTCGCAAAAATATTCTGAATAATGTCAGGCACTTGAGGGTTTTTTTTTAAATCAATTTGGATACGTTACACTACATAATGAGTTTTGTTTTCTCCTATTACTTGTGGATAGCAGAGAATCAATCGCTTGCACATGAGTAATTTGTAAAATACTTTGGCAATCTAAATGCAGAACTCTTTAAAGTAGATCTCAAGTTTAGTGCAAACACACTGTACAAATTAATCAATTACATCTGGACACACGAAATTATTCATGAATCGTGGAAAGAATACCAGACATTTACTGACCAAATAAAATTTCTAATTTAGACTTATACAGACGCTCTAATTACAAGCCCAAGATAGACATGGATAGGGCATGTTCTCAGAATGAAAGCAATAGACCCAACAAGAACTGCTCTCACGTGGGCCCCTGAAGCGAGGCAGTCCAAAACTTACATGGAGGCAGATGGCCATTCAAGAAAGAAATGCTTCTGTCTGGCCTAGAGCTCCTTTAGAGGACAGGCTGACTTGTCCGACATTTTGGTTCCAAGACATTCTTGGATCCAGCCTTGTTACAGGTATTTGAAACACATTAATATTATACCTTGTTGCTCTGGCGTAAGATAACTTATGATTAGTTGGATAAAGCACCATATTAGGTAAATTTAAAAAGATAACTAATTTCTCGAATTTAAAAACAGTTTATTGGGAAATGTTTCATGAAATTGGGTCGATTTTCATATTGCACTTGTTTCAAGCCTGAGTTTATGAAAGTTTTTGTCATACAGACAAAAATAATCAACTATCATCTATGTAGCTACAATTCAAGCTTAGCTTCCACTTTTCTTCAATGCTACTTGAGTACTAATACCAGTGGTTCCACGCCCACCGTTTTGGAACCAAAATGTCGGATGAGTCAGCTCCCTTCTTATAGTAGCCTTAGTCTGGCCAAGCTGGGGGAGAGCTAGGGATTCGGCATTTTACCGTACGGGCTGCGCCACATATTCGATAAGAAACAAAAGAAAAACAAGAAAGAAAATGCTTGGTAATTTAACAAAGAGAAGAATTTTAAGTGCCCCGCTCCCTCCCCCCCCCCCTTCGCCAAAAAATGTGATTAGAAATAGATTCGAAATGCAATAACAACAAATATGTATATTATTTCCTTCGCATAAAACTAATTATGGCAATGCAACTTGAACAACAAGAAAGAAAATATTTTTTTTTTAATGTGTAACAAAATTTTCCGTGGTTCATATTATCCTACAATGAATAAGGGATTTTTTTTTTAAAGAAGTCTACCCTTATGATTAACTAGCCACTTTGAGTTCTGTAGTCAACATCCAGAAAAGTCGAATTCTTTTTATATTTTTTTTCTGATTAGTTATTTTAACCGTTAAAAAAGGGGGTTTTTCCTGAAAATTCTGACGCACTATATGTTCTAAAGCATTTTTTTATTCTTCATTTCATTCCTGTTCTGTAATTATAACTTTTCTTTATGTTAAAAACGATTTTTAACCACTGTTTTGCACATAGTGGTCAAACTATTTAAAACCACTGGCACCTTCTTACTCACAAATAAATAGATAATTATTTTATAAAAAATAAATAAAGCAATAAGATTAGTTCATAGACACAAAAAATCGTATTAACAAATTTAAAAGAGTTTATTTCTACTATCTTCGTGAGAATGAACCATACGTATTACATAAATGCGTTGCAGCGTGACTTGTGTAGATTAAGTAATTTAGTCCTCAACTCGTAAGTGTTGCCCAATGATTTGTTGTTTAATAACAACACGATTATTCCTTAATAATCATCGAGCATTGATCACAGAAGCCTGAATTAGCATGTCTTACTTGGTATTAAATCGGCCAAGATATGTAATGTAAACGAGTTACAAATAACCCCCCATTAGCTCTTAGCTACTGACAAATGTAGGGTGTACTGAAGGTTAACTGAACTCTCTCCAAGTTTAGAGAAGCTACAACTTCACTGAAACAGGCGGAGTGATTACTTAAGTTAATTACGAGTCATCTTATGAGAAGTTTGTATTGTAACAACTACTTTAGATCGGATAATCACTATTTAAACTTTGATAAATAATTGATGTATTTATACACTGTAATAAATAGATGATGTTTTTACCGTATAATACAGCTAATTTTACAGTAATAACCTGTAAAATTGTCAGTTCACAGTAATATACTGTAAAATTGCTATACTGCAAAAAATGAACTGTTGTTTTTATAGTATAATACTGGCAGACGAGGTTCCAATTTAAAACTAAAATGCACAGTAATAAGCTGTTAAACTAGCGATTTTACAGTTAGTTACAGTAAAGTTAGAAATTTTAGTTTATTGCCGTAAAATTTAGCTGCAGAATACTGTAAAAACAGCAGTATAATACTGGCAGTAGAGGTTCCAGTGAAAAACTAAAATGCACTGTAATAAACTGCTAAATTAGCAATTTTGCAGTTTATTACTGTAAAATTAGCAATTCTACAGTTTAGTACTGTGAAAGTAGAAATTTTACATTTTATTACTGTAAAATTAGCAATTTTTACAGTTTATTACAATTAAATTAGCTGTATTATACTGTAAAAAAAATATTCATTTTTTACAGTGTAGTTTCACAGTTTTAATACAATGCATTTTAGTTTTAAACTTGATCCTCTGCTGCTAGTATTATACTGTTGTTTTTACAATTTTAATACAGCTTATGTTAAGGTTTGGTAGGTAGGTTAAAATTTCATAGTGGCCTGTAGCTTGGTGTATTCATAAAATGGTTTCTTCATTCCACGTCTTAGGAATTTCACTATAAATATATTTATTCAGTGAAGTAAATAAAACCGAACTCTTCACTTAAGTAGATAAAATCAAACTCTTGACTTTTTATAAAAAACAAACGTTTAATTACATATTTAAGTAAAATGTAAAATAATATTCTCCGCAAACAATGAGCGAGAAAAACAACGCTCTCTTCCATCAAAATATTTAAACTGTTCTATCTCTTTTCTTTTTTTGTTGCCATTACAAAAAACAATTGATAGCGCAGACGATAAATGAATCAAATAACACAAAGAAATATGAACATCGCAGACGATTTATAAATTCGCAACAGCTTATTTTATCATAAAATTGCTAGTTTTACAGTAATGAACTGTAAAATTGTTAGTTTTACAGTAATAAACTGTAAAATAGCAAGTTTTACAGTTTATTACTGTGCTTTCACTGTTTTGAACTTTAACCTCTGCTGCCAGTTTTATACTGTAAAAACAGCTTCTTTTTTCAGGGTATTGTTAGTAAGTAATTTTTGTTGCAGCACTTTGAATTCATTTTATTTTCATTCTTTTTTTCGGTAGTGAGTAATGTATTCGTTTTTCCTTTGGACTTTTGGTTTCTGTTCACTTTTACACCTTATTGGGTGTCATCCTTATATAAACGAAAGTTTTTTCTATTAGAAATCTCGTTGTTTAGTAGTACTAAATTTAAACCAATTGCAAACAATATAGTAAAAGTAATCAGTTATTAATTCTAACAACTCCGCTTTTAAAATTACCATTTAATTATTATTTTCTTATAAGTTTGAACTTTAATAATTTCATTTTAATGCACAAGTAACTGCATTTTTGTAAAATGCCCGAGCATTAGTATTTGTCTAAAATGCACAAGACGGTCAGGTTTTTGGGTAACGCTATTCACATACATGAAATACTTTGATTAAAAAAATACCGATGTTAAAATAAATTTTGACTAAAATAACTTTAGTTTATCTGAAATATTTTTAATCTATGTTAAATAACTTTATTTGTTCAACCTCTCTAAGCATGTAGAAGAATCGCTGTTAAAACAAAGCACCTAGATTTACATGAAATAAGAAATTAAACATGAAAAAAAATCTATACTTACAAGATAATGCTAAAAGGACGTTACACCCACATGAACTGCGCTTATTTCCATATGAAGCCTTAGTTTTTGTGAGGTACTGATGCGTAAATTAATTTTCACAAAATACAATGACTTTTGTGGAAACCTTGAATCGAACATTTTGTGTTTATGAAATTCTTTTATCTACATGAAACACGCAATGCACCACCAGCTCGTTTATTCCATCCGTGGACTGCAGTTTCTTTCTTATTATGCACTCATCAGCATGGAATAGGAATTAAACGACCTGGAGGCCAAAATCCTCTTATTTATCCATTCCTATTCCATACTGACGAGTGCCAAAAGCACGAAACTGCAGTCCATGGATCGAAATAGTCGAGTTGGTGGTGTATTGCATGTTTCTGCCTTAGCCCCGGCTTAGGGGCGGTTACTTACTACTTTATACATGAAACATCTTATTTAAAATTTGCCGGTTCTCCCAAATTTCTAAGTTGTGTAAAAAATCTGGATTTCTATTAAAATATAATAACCACGTAAGAAGCGTATTTATTATGAATTTGTGAATTGCAAAGCTATACATAAAATATATTTATTAGAATGATACCTTGAACTTTGACACGAAATTGTTATATGGGTGCTTCTACAGTCAATGAGTTTTTTGTGTCCCCAAATAAAAAATAACCTGTTTCACTTCACACTTATTATACCACTCGTCGCCACTATTTTTATGATTGTAGTGGTAAAGGCCAGACACAATTCTATTAGGGGCATGGGTATTTATGCCTGGGGCAATGCGTTGCCAGTCAAGTGATATTATTGGCAGAACTCTGGTTTGATTTACTATTATTTCACTTATTTTTCGGTATAAAATCAGAGTATGGACTCATTTCTGTTTGCCCGGTGTCCAAAAAAGTTATTTTTTCATGTTGTAAGAAAAAAAAAAAAAAAAAAACTAACTAACTGAAAAACACGACACGGCATATTGCATGCAAGTCGCACCGCAGATCCGTAATAAAAATACTTTCCGCATTATTTACATTCATTCAAATTGAATTCACAGGGGCAATTAAGATTAAAAATAAAATATATTATGCTTATAACACATTTTTAATCAGTTTAGTTTATAACACAGTTTAATGTATATTTACCCTTTTGGGAAACAAAACTGCCTGGGGAAAAACGCGAGAGAAATGACAAATAGGACATTACCTATTAAAACAACATAATGCGTTCTTCTTACCAGAACTTCACGTAATTCATGATGTCTGCACACCCAATAAGCATTACATTATACATACGCACATTTAGGTACCAATGAAATATAAAAATTTATTCTTTCCATGGGAATTACTACAGCGACTGGCGCATTACGCTTTGCGGCAATTTCAATGGGAACCGATGCAATAATGTTCGAATTTTGTTTAAACCTCTTAGCTTGCTTTTAACTTTACTCAATATTACAATGGTTTTTCGCAGTCAAGGTCATCCTTTTGCATTTTTTATGGTAAATGTCAGTCTTTGAAGTTTACCAGGTGAGAGTGACACTGTTGATATGGCACGTCAAAAAGTGTTTTTTTTTTTAGATATTAATACAGGGACTTCATTTCAAGTTTTTCTGGGGGGGGGGTCAAGGGGTGAAAACACAATACAATTTCATCGGAAAACAGCAAAAACCACGCCCACTTATATGTAAATACAGTAATTTCTCTTGCCCCCCCCCCTAAATAACGGGCCTGATTAATAAATATATTTTTTTAAATGCTTATTGATGAAAGATGTTTCAATATTTATTTGCGTGTATGATTGTGGTAGAAAACATTGTCAATTGAACGTCGAACATGTTTGTATAAAAACTAGAATTTGGACAGGGGAATATACATTTATGACTATTTTCACCTATTAATGCTAAAAGAAAACAGTTGCTGTGAATTAATTGGGTGGTCCATATAGCATACACAATAGTCTTTAATGCTTAATCATACAATCACACGAAGTTTTCCATCGGCCGTCTGAATTCAAATAGCGTAAAACCACCCATTTATACACGAGGCAGCTCCAAGTACATAAAGTACTTAGAAATACCGATAAATAGTTACATAAACTACTTTGATGTTAATATAAGTCTATTTATTGCTGTATGATTTCATGGATTTACTAGGATTGTGTTTTTTTTTTAAACTATGCTACTGCATTTATACTTCTCAACAGCGCCAGGGGTGTCCACTGTCCACAGGGGAGATTATGGTGCAAGTTGCACCATCAAAATTTTGAGGGGGGATTTTTTAAGCTAGTTTATTTATTTAAATTATTTGTTAATTTATTTTTTAATTTAAATTATTTACTGATTTTTTTAAATAAAAATCGTTCATTAATTTATTTTTTTTAATTTAAATTATTTCTTTATTATTATTGATTTATTTTCTCTTTTTTTCTGTGTGTGCTTGGAATGTCTGAAAGGGAAAAAAGCGATTCGAACTTTTAAAAAATTAATAATATATAAAAAAATAATAACTATAATTTAAAAAGACAAATAAATAATATTTAAAAAATAAATAAAATAAAAAAGAGCGTTGAAAATAAAAAAAAAGCACAAGAGGATTGTGGAAATTTGGGGGGGGGGGGATTTATGCCATTGAACTGGGGGGGTGATGGAAACCCTTGAACAGCGCAGTAATCTCACACGCAGTCGAAATTCTGCTTGAAAATACACACGCGTATTGTTAACAATTACAAGTTAAGAGAATCTTTGGTCATTTTAACTCTACAAACTGTTACTTGTTCTTGAAACATTGTATAACTTTTATGGAGCCTTTCCATGCAGTTAAGGGCGCAGCAGGTGACCTACCTCATCAGAACAATGCTGCGAGAAACCATTAGCGCCGAGCTTAACTTTCGCTTCGAGGGGAAAATGATAGTGGAAAATCAATTTATTTCAACTTACTGTGTTTTTCACTGTTTTTATCTATTGGCATACATCAAGACAACTTTTTTCGTCACATAATCCAAACCAAGTACTAAAAATAAGAAAACTGTATCTTCTGCAGTTGGATGCGATTACCACTCGACATCGCTTTTTCAATACTTAAGTAGTAGTCGTCTCTCATGGATGAATATAGACAAATTTTGAAAAAAAAAAAAAAAGTTAACATGCTTAAAAGAGAAAATGGTTTCAATTTCATTATTAATCCACTTAAGTCTGCTTTTTACTGCTTAGAAAATTCGAGTTGCATGTCGATGTTGTTGCTTTTACTGCACTCTTTACTGCAAATTTTGGTTCACAAAAGTTCACAACAAATGTAGAGAAAAAAATAACATTACGAAGGCACAAATGAGCAGGGATACTGCAGACACGTGTTTCGGCGTTACAAGGAACTCCGAAACACGTGTCTGTAGTATCACTGCTTATTTGTGCCTTCTTAACGTTGTTTTTTTTCTTCTCTACATCAATAGCACAAAGGTATTTGTAAACTTCACAACAAATGGTTTTGACTTCAATTGTAAAAACTTTCTGATGAGAGCCCTGAACCTGCCTAGCATCAAATAAGCAATTTTTGAATTTCAATTTCGAAAATTTGCTAGCGGTGAGTCTACCAAGGGAGGGGTGATCGTCCCCCCCCCCCTTTCACTCGTCTCTTTTTTTTTCCTCGAAATAAAATAGTTTATATTAGTTCAGCAACCTCACCAAATTCCGTAAAATATAAATAAACAAATTCGTTACAACATCTAAGCATTGCAATATTTTTCTACAGTTTCTGTAAAACACTGAGGGCTAACTTAAATCTAACTAATGAGAAAAATTCAATATTTTAAAAGTCTCTATAAAGCCTTCTTTAAAGTAATCATATTTTCAAATGAAACTTAAGCACAATATAGCCTTTAGTTTATGATTCATTACGATAGAATGTTCTAACAAATTTATGAATCTTTATTTCAAAAACAGTTCAAAATTTAAACCAAATAATGAATTCTAAAAAAAAGTTCATACTCCGAAATAAAGAAAAATCATCCGAAATTGTTGCAATTTTTCTTCTATGGCATGGTTGAATACTGTGTTAATTTGTTATGTTAGTTTAGGGTGTGTGAGTGTGTGTTTTATGTGTATATATAATCATTTGATTGATTTCTCTGAGATTGTTAATTGCATTCAATTTGTTGTCCCAAACAGGACTCTTAGGAGTCATTGATGTTTTAAAAATATTTATACGAAATTCAACTTCGTTGATAAATTTTGTCTATTTAAATTTTAAAACCGTATTTGTTTATTAATTTTTAATAGTTCATTTTATAATTTTAAGTCTAGATGTTTTAATATTTTATATATATAATTTGCTTTAACCCTCGTGGGTCCCTCCCATTTCAGTTACACTCAAGACCCTTGGGGTCATAAACGACCCCAATGCTTCCTTTAATTAATTCATTATAATTATTGAATGTTACATGCGGGTCATTCCATTTTAAATCAACAAATGGGGTGCGCATCACCATTTTTGATTTTGATGAAAATTTGCATGTGTATTGCTTTTACTTCCCAGAGCTCAAAATAGTGTTCATTTTATTTTTAAAAAATTTACCCTTTGATATATAGGCCCTTTTTGTTGTTGGCAACAGCGAAAATCGGGCGGTTTGATGCTTTGCCTTATGAACTATAACTTTTTTTCTATCAAAGATTTTGAGCTCAACTATAGCTCATTCGAAAGCTAAGAAAAAGATCTTTTTATATATGCTATCAATAAATTTCAGATTTAAAAAAAATACTTATTTTTTTCAAGGTCAAAGTTCACGACGAAAATGACATTTTTTACTACTTTCGAACATTAAAAAACCCATGAAGGGTTCAAAGTAACAAGTCGATTTTTTCCTCATATATTCATAGTCATGGTTACTTACTGTATAAAAAAAAATTGGCTTGTTACTCCACCCCCTTTATGAGATATGCCCCCCCAAAGTTGTAATTTTTTTAAAAAATCCAATTTTCAACGCTAAAAAAATGCATGTGGGGGGCAAGATAAAAAAATTTTTACATGTGGTATTTTAAGTACTTTTTACCAGCTTTCTAATAAAACAAAAGTTGACTTGTTATTCAAAGGCGTTTGGCAGATATAAGGAACTGAACTTTCAAAAAATTGCACAAAAACAACACGATTATTTTCATTTTTTTAAATCTTTTTTTTTATTTAAATGTAATTATATACCTTATTCTTTGCCTTAAATGCTAAAAAAAGACTAAGAAGAGCAATGAAGATACATATTTAAAGTTTAATAAGATAATTTAATATTTTTAACACCTGGGAATATAGAATACCACTAAACTTGTCTGATTTTTAAACATCTGATTGCTACCTACAACAGGACTGAGCATTTCTCAACTTGTCCAGGTTTGATCATACCATGTGGTCATCCTTGTTCTGGCTTGCTCTCACATGTGTATCTTAGTTGTCTTTCAAATTCTGAAAGAAGTAGGTTGTTGAGCAAGTGTTTCTGCTGTAAAATCTTGTGAAGCTGATGTGATTTCTTTTCATTTCAAGTTCATTCATATTCACAGAATGTTTTGCTAAAGGTAAAAGAAGAAATTCTTTAGAATCCTTAAATATAAATTTAAATTTGTCTTTCTACATGTAAACTGTGAATAAGTTATGGATAACTCTAAATGCTCCATAGGAGTTTTTGAGAATGATGATTGTAATATTTTAAGTTACAGTAGGCAGTCTACTGTAAATAGTATTTCTGAGTACAGTGATGATGATAAAACTTTACTGCACCTGAGTACTGGGTGTAAAACTAGTGAAACTGTTTGTACCTACCATGCAAAAAAATTTCTTGCCAAGTTTTGCCACCTTTATGGAACTTCTTGCTGGTAGGTACAAACAGTTTCAATAGTTTTACACCTAGTTCTCAGGTGCAGTAAAGTTTTATCATCATCACTGTACTCAGAAATGCTATTTACAGTAGACTGCCTACTGTAACTTAAAATATTACAATCATCATTCTCAAAAACTCCAATGGAGCATTTAGGGTTATCCATAACTTATTCACAGTTTACATGCAGAAAGACAAATTTAAATTTATATTTGAGGATTCTAAAGAATTTCTTCTTTTACCTTTAACAAAACATTCTGTGAATATGAATGAACTTGAAATGAAAAGAAATCACATCAGCTTCACAAGATTTTACAGCAGAAACACTAGCTCAACAACCTACTTCTTTCAGAATTTGAAAGACAACTAAGATGCACATGTGAGAGCAAGTCAGAACAAGAATGACCACATGGTATGAACAAACCTGGACAAGTTGAGAAATGCTCAGTCCTGTTGTAGGTAGCAATCAGATGTTTAAAAATCAGACAAATTTAGTGGTATTCTATATTCCCAGGTGTTAAAAATATTAAATTATCTTATTAAACTTTAAATATGTTTCTTCCTTGCTCGTCTTAGTCTTTTTTTAGCATTTAAGGCAAAGAATAAGGTATATAATTACATTTAAATAAAAAAAAAAAAGATTAAAAACAATGAAAATAATCGTGTTGTTTTTGAGCAATTTTTTGAAAGTTCAGTTCCTTATATCTGCCAAACGCCCTTGAATAACAAAGCAACTTTTGTTTTATTAGAAAGCTGAAAAAAAGTACTTAAAATACCACAAATGAAAAAAAAAATATCTTGTCCCCCACATGCATTTTTTTAGCGCTGAAAATTGGATTTTTTAAAAAATTCACAACTTTAGGGGGACATATCTCATAAAGGGGGTGGAGTAACAAGCCAATTTTTTTTATACAGTAAGTAACCATGACTATGAATATATGATGAAAAAATCGGCTGGTTACTTTGAACCCTTCATGGGTTTTTTAATGTTCGAAAGTAGTAAAAAATGTCATTTTCGTCGTGAACTTTGACCTTGAAAAAATAAGTATTTTTTTTTAATCTGAAATTTATTGATAGCATATATAAAAAGATCTTTTTCTTAGCTTTCTGATGAGCTATAGTTGAGCTCAAAATCTTTGATAGAAAAAAAGTTATAGTTCATAAGACAAAGCATCAAAACGCCCGATTTTCGCTGTTGCCAACAACAAAAAGGGCCTATATATCAAAGGGTAAATTTTTTAAAAATAAAATGAACACTATTTTGAGCTCTGGGAAGTAAAAGGAATACACATGCAAATTTTCATCAAAATCAAAAATGGTGATGCAACAACTTTTTTGAAAATTGGTTGATTTAAAATGGAATGACCCATGCATTATTTAAGTTCACATACTTTTTAATGCTAAAAAAACAAAATATAAAAAGATACAATTAAAGTAAAATTTAGTTTATGAATTAAAATTATAATTTTAGAGCAAAACTTACAATAACTGTAGATTTATTTACATCTGTTACAGACCTGAAAAAACATGATTTTTGCTAGTGAATTTCAAACACTTATGACATTTTTCAATGCATTTTCTGTCCAGTTCTCTTGGACAAAAGTTGCAACGTCCTCTTTTTTTGGCCTTTTGGGGAAGTGACCCCAAGGGTGTTGTGTGCAAAAAATGCAATTCAGGAAAAATAAAACACAATAATAGCATTATTTTGAATAGAAAACTAGAAGAATAAAAGCCACAAAATGCCATTAAAAACAAATGGTTGATTAACAAAATATATTAAACAGAAATTGCATTGGGGTCACATATGACCCCAAGGAACTCACGAGGGTTAATTGTTCTTTTCATGTTGTATTTTGATCATTTGACGCTGTAATCGGATTTCTCTGTAGTGTGCATATATATATATATATATATATATATATATATATATATACAGTAGAGAACCAATTATCCGGGGTGTTTGGGACCACAGCTATCCCGGATAACTGAATTTCCCGGTTTTCTGGATCGCTACGAAGCGATATTTGCCAATTGTTTATAAAACCCAAGTTACTATAACAAATAAATGCATCCTGAAGAGAAATTGATCCAGAAGTGCTTATAGATATTACAATATTAAAAATTTCTGAGCTATATGCCACTTATATGGTATTTATGAAGAAACCGTTCCTATTCATTTAGATATTTCAATAGAAAAACAAAACAAAACAAAAAAAACTCTTCATTTTTTAGAAATTGCCGAAAATGCGTATTTTAAAAAGTGGCGGAAAAATCGACAAAATTTTGCCGGTTTTCTGGTTTCCCGGTATTTTGGTTCCCGGATAAAAGGTTCTGTACTGTATATATATATATATATATATATATATATATATATATATATATCAAATCGAAGTAAGGGAGCTCATGGAGATTTTTTCCCTCCGAATGATGCTTGTGCTTAATCAGTCGATTAATCCATTTTGTCCAGATTGTTATATGAGATAAAAGTAATAAGTCCGAGAAGAAAAATAGATTTTTTTTCTGCTTCGTGTTGCTGTTATATTAGACATTGATGAATCCTCTCTCATTTATTTCGAGACGTGGAAGTAATAATCGTAATTTATCAAAAAGATTAAGAATACTGAATATTTTGTATTATTTCATCAAGGGACTGGATTTTTTCCGCAACAGTGAATCCAATTCAAAGAAGCTTTGAAGAAGTGCTAGCCTGAAATTAGTTTTACTTTTTTTTGTGTAATATTAGTTGGTTTTGTGTTTATGATTTTCTTTTCTGCCAATTCTTGGTGCGTTGTTTGGCATTAATAAATTTATCTTTGAGAGTAATACATGCATCTGTAATAATTACTTTGTTTATTTGTAGATGAAATTTAATGATTCGAAAGGAAGATTATTTGAGATTGGTTACTCGCGGTATTAAAAATTAAGTACTAACCTAAGTGAGAGAATAATATAGATTTTTATTCTGCCACGAGTTAAACAGCTACTCTTTGTTTTTGAAAACAATGCCGCCACAGTCTGGCCCTGATAAAAAAATGCTTTACCTTGCACGATCTCATTTATTTTTCTGTTAAAAGAGAAGAAAAATCCTTGTATTGGTAGAATTTTAACATTCGTAAACGATAATGCAAGCTAGATTTTCCTGATAACGTTTAAATAAATGGAATTATTTAAGCCTCAGTCTGTTGGCAATCATCATATTTGAGTCAAATTCAGTGTCACTGACTATCAATTTAATATTATTTACACTACCTTTCTACAACCTTGGTATGAAAACGCTGTATGTTATAACAAGCAATTTCATTTTACGTTCTTATAAAAGAAGTTGCGTTGAATTTTCTTGTAAATAATGACAAAAATGTTTTCATATTACACTAACAATGTATTTTTTTTTTTTGTAATTAAAGCTGCACTTTCTAACGCAGGAGTAGCTGTCAGAATGACTTGACACAATTATTGCTATTAGTAAAATTTTTTATTTATTGTATTGTTCGGTTTACATACCATGTCCACGGTGACAGTACTATTCAGTTTTAACGTCATATCCATGATGACTGTACCGTTAAATGTAAACGTAACATCTATGATGGTAGTACTTTTCAGTGTATGCCATCTGGAATTATTTCATTAAATTTTTACATTGATTTCATTTTAACCCTCTCGGCACCCTGGACCTCATATGAGGCTCCTACTTTTGAACTCAATTTTGGAAGAAGTAAACACTTAAAATGATTTTTTTTCACTTAGGAGCCTCATATGTGATCTACATGAATAGGTGGAGTCACTGACGGGAAAAAAAATCATTTTAAGTGTTTCCAGGGTGCCGAGAGGGTTAAACTAAAACACCTATTAATATACTTAATAGTCATTTTGTTGCATTGAAAACTTGTTTTTCCCCCCTTTTCTTTTCTCTCATGTCATATAAAATTCAAGGTTTTTTACCAACATGATTCGTTAGAAAAGAAATAAATTGGCACAGATTGTTGAATATTTAATTTTAAGTTCTATTTGCATATCTTTTATCGTTTTAGTTAAGCTTTTTGTTTCAAGTTTTGGTTTGGCAGCATTCGCAAGAAGCAGACGATAAATTAATAATCGCTTGGAATTCCATGATTTTTGTTATTCTTGAAACCTGAACGCTTGAAACGTGATCGCTATTTTGTTCTGAGCATTCTTGATATGCCAAATTTAGCCATTATTGATGAAATGTAAATATTGTAAATAAATAATTTTAATTAAGTAAACTAGCGTTAAGTGTTCCTTGAAGAAAATGAACAGCTTGACATATGGAATTAAAATAACTAAATTATCTTGAAGAAATATTAGAAGTCTTGATCTTCTACTGAAGCTTGGATTCATATACATTTTTTTACAGATACTGTTACATTAGTAGATACAAAGTGACTTTTGGAACACAATAAAAATTGACACACATGTATATATGGTGACGTGTCAAGATGAAGGCTTTTTCTTTTCACCAGCATCAAAAAAAATCGTTCCCAGTGACACACATCCCCCCACATGTCATGAAATATAATGCTCTCTCAGGCACAATGGATTTTCGGTCCCTTATGCGAGTGGCGTATCGACTTTTACTTGTTATTTACAACTGTTGACATCTCAAACAAGGAAATAATGAAAACCCTTATTGATGACGTCATTAGAGACACTACAGAAGGATCGTGATTCGTCCTCTGATTGTGCGTCGCTCACGTGATTGTTGTCACTAATAGTTATATTGATAATTAGTTTAATTGATAGGGTGATTAGTTTAATTGATAGGGGCAAATGCATTAGTATTTTTTTTTCTAAAACTTTTGTAGCTCTTAATAATGGAGTTAGGCTTTTGGAACTGATAAAACAGCGCTGTAGCTCCAAACTGGTACTACCTAATCAACTACTTTAGTTATACATTTAGCAGGAGTACTCTTAACCTTAACATTAAACACTAGTAATATAATCTTCTAGTTATACTTTGTTGAAAATAATACAAATTCTTAACTTGGGGTAATTTATGAGTCGCGATGGTTAATATTTCAGCGTCTTTCTTTAAAAAACATATTTAAAAAAGTCTTTAAGTATCAGATATATGTATCTAACAAGGATGCATATCGTTGGAGTAGTTCAAAAAACAAGCAGTTACAGTTAGTAAGCTATTTTAATATTACTAGTTAAGGATTCTGAGCTGTTGTGCCGTGGTCTGAATGGCTTTAATCCATACGTTTCGATCGCAACTGCGGCGGTCATTAGTTGCGATCGAAACGTATGGATTAAAGCCATTCAGACCACTGCACAACAGCCCGGAATCCTTAACTAGTATTTACTCCGGATTTGAAAGCCTTCATTCTTATATTTTAATATTGTTTCTAAATCCTTTTCTCCCCTTGTGGTTGTATTCAAATGTTCACAAGAAGGTCTCTTACGGTTTTTATGCGGAACATCAGTATTAATTTCAAGGCAGACGTAAGTCATATGATTTGGCACTACCACTTGGAGATATATCGCCAAGCTTTTGGCCGCCAAGTGTTTGTCACTAACTTGGCTACAAATTTGATGAAAAAAATATATTGTTTGAATTTGTGTTGAGTTTGGCGCTCTTGTTGATATTTTGCAAAAAATCCACTGAATGATGCTAAAATCGTCGATATTTAGAAAATGAATCATCGTAAAAACTTTTTTTTTTTGCATTGATTCGTGGCAAACTGGGGGGATGTTAATGTTTGAACTGTTATCTTTATCACTTTAAGATACTATTTTAACACTTAAGGCATCTACCATGAAATTTGAACGCAAAAGGAAGTAGTGTAGGGACCACACCAGATTTTTTTTCTATAGTGTGTGTATGTTGCGTTGCATGCTATACACTAAATATTTTTAAAAATCTTATAAACTGGAACAAAGAAAATATTCAAGATTTCTAAACAACATGCTATTGCTAATAAATTTTTAAAAGCATTAGCTTAATAAATACGTAGAAAGAAAATTAATTTAAAAAAAAAACACGTTTTTAAAATAAGATTCAAATAAGCTGTTTAAAAATGCTGCATAGAGCATTTTTTTAAAATAAATGTAAAGTTATTTTAATGCTTAAAAATTTCTTTAAATATGTTTGAAGCTTGAAGAAAAAAAAAGTATTATCCTCGCAAACTTGGTTACGTTAAGCTCTGTTAAGTAACGTTTCTAATGACCTTATTAAAAACTGCAGCGCTTAAAAACTTAAGTACATGTAATGGACGAAAAAAAATTAACAAAATAATATTACGTCAATTACTTAGTCGATGGAGTGAATACACTAACATTTTACTCCTTTTGCCTTTAAATTGTCAGAGATTACTTGAAACATGAGCGTTTCTATTATTTTCTATAAAGCTCGAGTTTCCTTGGAGTAATTTTACTAATGAACTGCCCATGAAGATGAACTTAAATTTGTACCGAGCAGTAAGCGGATTAAATGGTGGGCATGGACAGAAAATCTTCTAAAATGCTTTCCAATTAGTACCTAATTAGCCTAATTATGCGAAATTTTTTGAGAGATATATTATCCCCTTATTTTTCTCCATTTCCTGTTTAGGGATTTATTTAAGAAAACAAGAAGCTGACTGAGCGGTATATTACGTAAATTTTATGCGGATGTAAAGCTTTGTTATTGTCGTTGAGATAATAAATTGTAAGTGATGGGTAGTGTTGAGTATAACAGTTTTTTTTTTTTGTTTTTTTTTGAAAACTTATTTTTAAGTTTCATAAGTAGGAGAGCTGAATTATTGATTTTTAAATTATTTTCTGGTGATAAAAAAGGGCAGTAAATATTTTTAATTCTTGATTGAATGAAATTGCGCACAGTACAGTCTGAAATGCAACACTACAAAAAAACTGTGTACAATACAAAAAACGAACTGTTGTTCTTACATTATAATACTGGCAGCCGAGGTTCCAATTTAAAACTGTAAAATGCACAATAATAACTGTAAAACTAGCAATTTTACAGTTACTTACTGTGAAATTAGAAATTTTACAGTTTATTTAGGTAAAGTTCAGCTATATTATACTGTAAAAACAATAGTACACTGCTCGACATTGAAAATGCAACACCAAGAAGGAGTGGTCAGAAATTCATGCAAATTTTACCGTAGACGCACGTCACTGAGTTATGCAAATGGTATGAAATGCGCATCTCTCCGACGCACGTGAAGTAAGATATAAGAGAATGAAGTTGAAAAGTGGGCTATGTTCATGTTGGTTTTTCTGCCAGACTAATTACACTGTTCGACAAAAAAAAACCTTGAAAATGCTTCTGGTATTTTGAAGGCTGATTCTTATGTAAAATGACCCCCTGAATCCGAATATGACTCCCGTTTTCCCCCATCACGTCCCAATTTTTTTTAAACGCCCCCCCCCCCTTTTTTTTTTCATTTTTCCTTAGTTTCAGGGCTATTATTTTTTTTTGGAGGGGAAAGGAGCCTTATATTCACCAATAAATTTTTTTGAAGGTCAAGAGAGACTCAAAGTTTAAAATCATGAGCACCGAGAAAAAATCGGGGAACTTGGGGGGGGGGGGGGCGTGACCCTCCAAAATATTTGAAAAATCACCAAAAACGATCTTTTTATTCTAGTTTCTTTAAAAAGACCTTTAAAACATTTTTTCGGTGCAGAACCAGAGTATAGGATCCGCTCCTATGGCTCCTGGGTCAGAAAAAATTTTCACGCTGTAAAATTTTTTTTAAAAAATAAAATAATGCTTTAAAAATCGCACTTTGCACTCGAGTTTTAAAGCAGGTCTTCAGTCAAAAAAAAAAAAAAAAAACAAAAGTGTGGCTGATTCTTATGTCAAATGACCCCCTATTTCCAAATATGACCTCAGTTTCCCCCCTCCACCCTTTCTTTCCAGAGAGTCCCCTCCCACCCAATTCAGAGTCATTTTACTAATTCGGAGGGGAAAAGTACATTACGTAACCCGTTAACATAATTCTAAAAGGCAACAGAGGTTCAAAGTTCAAAATCATGTACATGTGTACCAAAAATATAAACTATGGCGGTGTACCTCCCCCCCCCCCAAAAAAAAAAATCTTCTTTTCTTGTTTTTCTAAGAGACGTTTTAAACCTTTTTTTTTTTTTTTTTTGTGAAAAATCAGAGTATTGAATTTTCTTTTCTTTTTTTTGGGGGGGGGGGAGGGGGGAGGTATACCGCCCTAGTTTATATTTTTGGTACACATGTACATGATTTTGAACTTTGAACCTCTGTTTCCTTTTAGAATTATGTTAACGGGTTACGTAATGTACTTTTCCCCTCCGAATTAGTAAAATGACTCTGAATTGGGGGGGGGACTCTCTGGAAAGAGGGGGTGGAGGGGGGAAACTGAGGTCATATTTGGAAATAGGGGGTCATTTGACATAAGAATCAGCCACAATTTTTTTTTTTTGTTTTTTTTTTTTTTTTTTGGCTGAAGACCTGCTTTAAAACTCGAGTGCAAAGTGCGATTTTTAGAGCATTATTTTATTTAAAAAAAAAATTACAGCGTGAAAATTTTTTCTGACCCAGGAGCCATAGGAGCGGATCCTATACTCTGGTTCTGCACCGAAAAAAATGTTTTAAAAGTCTTTTTAAAGAAACTAGAATAAAAAGATCGTTTTTGGTGATTTTTCAAATATTTTGGGGGGCCACGCCCCCCCCCCCCCCCAAGTTCCCAGATTTTTTCTCGGTGCTCATGATTTTAAACTTTGAGTCTCTCTTGACCTTCAAAAAAATTTATTGGTGAATATAAGGCTCCTTTCCCCTCCAAAAAAAATATAATATCCCTGAAACTAAGGAAAAATGAAAAAAAAGGGGGGGCGTTTTAAAAAAAATTGGGACGTGATGGGGGAAAACGGATGTCATATTCGGATTCAGGGGGTCATTTTACATAAGAATCAGCCTTCAAAATACCAGAAGCATTTTCAAGGTTTTTTTTGTCGAACAGTGTTATCGGAGAAATTTGGTTTTTGTCTCGAAGGATACGTGTGATAGGAGGAAATGCCACGCCGTCCTCAACGAAGACACTTCCAGCATATAGACGACTTTACAAGGGGTATGGTGATCGGACTGAGAAGGGGAGGTTGGTTCATACGTCAAATTGCAGCTGATACCCACATGGATGCAAGCACTGTGCATCGGCTGTGTCGGAGATGGTTGGAAAGAGGAAATGTAGCCACATTGAGGGGTTCAGGTGCAGCCAGAGTGACGTCAGACCGCTTGGATCGACGGATTCACCGACAAGCTGTGGCGGACCCGCAAGTCACTTGTACGTCGATTCTGCAGCACGTGCAAGGTACCCTGGATGTTCCTGTGTCGACCAGAATCATTTCCCGTCGACTGGTTGCACGTGGCTTGCAATCACGGCGCCTGCTAAGAAGACTGCCATTGACCTCACAGCACAGACTCCAACGTTTGGAATGGTGCCGGACCAGAGCAACGTGGATGGCAGAATGGCAAACTGTAGTGTTCTCAGATGAATCCCGCTTCTGTTTGTCCAGCGATAGTCATCGCATACGTGTGTGGCGTCGACGTGGAGAAAGATCGAATCCGGCAGTAACTGTGAAACGCCCCACAGCGCGACAACGTGGCATAATGGTTCGGGGCGCTATTGCATACAATTCCGTATCACCTCTAGTTCGTATTCGGGGCACTATGACGGCCCAACGATATGTAGATAATGTACTGCGGCCGGTGGCAATCCCCTACCTTCAGGGTCTGCCAATTGCAATTTTTCGACAGGATAACGCTCGGCCTCACAGTGCTCGAATCAGCCAACATGCTCTACGAGGTGTACAGATGCTTTCCTGGCCACCATACTCTCCTGACTTGTCACCAATCGAACATGTGTGGGACGTGATTGGACGCCGTTTGCAGAACCTGCCACTGCCTCGTTCAGAGGACGAACTGTGGCAAATGGTTTAAAGGGAATGGAGTGCCATCCCTCAGGACACCATCCTCAGGCTTATTGACTCCATGCCTAGACGTGTTTCTTCGTGCATCGCTGTCCGCGGTGGTCCTACTTCTTACTGAGCCGACGCCGTCCTCGCTCTAAATTTTGCTTATTTATTTTGAAATAAATATCACTTATTGTTCTATGCTGTCTCTGTCTTCTTACCAAATTTCATCAATTTCTGACCACTCCTTCTTGGTGTTGCATTTTCAATGTCGAGCAGTGTATAATACTGGCAGCACAGGTTCCAGTTTAAAAATTTTAAATGCACCGTGATAAACTGTATATTACTGTAAAATTTTACAGCTTCTTACTGCAAATTAGAAAATTTTACAGCTTACTACCATAAAATTAACTGTATTATACGAGGGTTGTTTTTTTTTTTTTTTTCAACCTCCGTTCGGCTAAGAAAAATAAACGGATTCAAATAATAATAAAAAAATATATTATCAAAAGTAAGGTACAATCCTCTACAAATCTCTACATAATCACCTTGACGATTGAAGCATTTGTTATATCTGTGAACAAGCTTTATAGTAAAGGGTGTTTTTTTTAGAGGTATAGAACTTTGAAATGGAATAAAACAAAGATGTTTTTTTTAAATTGACATGAAATTTATTTTATTCGAAAGATAATCTTCTGGCATTATAATTTAAAAATGATTTCTGGTATATGACCGCCAAAGCTTACTCGGACGTAGTCTAATCTGGAGGTCCAATTTTCGACTATTTTCCCCAACATTTGTGGTCGTATATCGGCAATAACGCGGCGAATGTTGTCCTCCAAGTGGTCAATCGTTGTGGGCTTATCGGCGTTGACTAGCGACTTCAGATATCTCCACAGAAAATAGTCAAGCGGTATTAAATCGCACGATCTTGAAGGCCAATTCACGGGCCCAAAACGTGAAACTGTGCGGTTAGCAAACGTATCCTTCAATAAATCAATTGTGACACGAGCTATGTGAAATGTTGCGCCATCTTGTTGAAACCACAGCGCCTGCACATCATAATTGTTCAACTGATGAACGAAAAAGTCAGTAATCATGGCTCTATAGCGGTCACCATTGACTGTAACGTTCTGGCCAGCATCGTTTTTAAAGAAAGGATGGACCAATGGATGGACCAATTACTCCACCAGTCCATAAAGCACAACAAACAGTCAGTTTTTCTGGATGTAACGGTGTCCCAACATACACTTAAGGATTATCATCACTCAAAATACGGCAGTTTTGTTTATTGACGTAGCCATTCAACCAAAAGTTAGCTTCATTGCTAAACAAAATTCGCTTATGAAAATCGGGATCAACGGCAATCTTGTTTTGGGCCCATTCACCTAATTCACGCCTTGCTAGGTGATCGTGTGGCTTCATGTTGAAATGCCAAACCAAACTAAGCATAAATCACTTTACAGCTGACAAAATGGCCGCCAGTTAAAAAAGTTTTGCCAACTTAAAGTTCTATACCTCTAAAAAAAACACCCTCTACTTTCCTCTTAAGGCCGATTCAGATTGCGAGCGACGCGAACGAGCGAAGCGATTTTCGCTCGCAGGTGAAAAATTCCGATCATTCATACTAGATGCGGGCGAAAGGCATGTGATGGTATTCACCCACTAAGGATAAAGCGCGCGCATCCCGCGAGAGCCAATGAAATCGGATGTGCACGCGGTCAAAACAGAGCAAAGATGGCGCCTGCTCGCGACAGGCGAATATTCGCCGCGTTGTCATGGGAACGCATTCCGAAAACCGGTTTCGCGGGGAAAAGTTCGCTTCGCCCGCGCGTTTCGATCGCAATCTGAATCGCGCTTATAGAATGTTGCCGCCAATGATTGGAAGTGAGTTGTGACGGTGTCTTTGGATTCCATGTTACTTTGGAAGCCCAATGACTTTCCAGACCCAAAGCAGGGGTCTCTTCAAGCAGAGTTGAAGGTCATTGCCATTTCCCCAAGCAGGGGGGCATGGCAATGCCCGTCATCATAGAGCTCGTGTAACCCAACGGTTCCTCCAGCAAATTCATGCATTCAATGGTTCATTTTTGAACACCCACCATTAATTTCCGACCGAGCACCAAAAGTGACTTACATGTGTTCCCTGAACTGAAGCAGAGACTAGGAGACCCCTGCTTGGGGTCTGGAAAGGCATCGAGCTTCCGAAGTGACGTGGAACCCAATGACACCGTCACAACTCACTTCCAATCATTGGCGGCAAAATTTTACGAGGAAGCTATTATAAAGCTTGTTCACAGATATAACAAATGCTTCAATCGTCAAGGTGATTATGTAGAGAATTGTAGAGGATTGTACCTTACTTTTGATAATAAAATATTTTTTTTATTTGAATCCGTTTATTTTTATAGCCAAACGGAGGTTGAAAAAAAAACAACCCTCGTACTATAAAAAATACATTAATTTTTTACAGTGCAGTACAGTCTGAAATGTAATACTAAAAAAAATGTGTAAGTTTACCGTTTTAAATGGGTGTAACGTGACGCAATTTCTGGAATAAGCCGTTCCAATTTTAAGATAACTCTCATAGTTGGAGGAAAAATTCACGTAGAATGTGTGAAGTTCCACCAAGCGACTGGGGTACTTTTTAAAACGCATGCATTACGACAAACATCGGAGGAGAGTTCTTAAAGTCTTATGAATGTAAGCAAGATGTGCCTTAACTGACCGAGTTGTGAAACGCGCTTGGTTTGAGAGCTGTCTGTGCGCTTAGGTTCGAGGTTCAGGGTTTGATCCTATTGTGTTTAATTAAAAATACTTGCGAATTTTTGGAATGTTGATTGGTAGTGGGAAAGAATAAACTAGATAAATATTACATAAATAAATAATTGAAAACTATACTGGACAGCAATTTTACTTGACACTGAACGTCACTACGGGTGGAGCCAATAAGAGCTCACAAGCAGTCAGCGATCTGCTCTAATTCGCCAAGTAGGCTGTGACGTCTTATCTCGCTCGTTTTTCATAGGCTAACGTCATGCAAACGTCACTCTGACGTCACGATGTTTTTTTCAAGAAACGTTAAAAAGTAGTATAGTCATGTTTAGTTTCCCACACATGTGTAATGTAAAAAGACTCCAAATTATTATTCCATTTCGTGATAATATTCCATGCGTACAACGTTGCAATTAGGTCTCTGAAACCGAAATAGTTACCTTTTAGTGAGGTGCTTTATTTTTTTTTCGTGAAAAAAGAAAAAAAAAATCTTGGTTAGTGACTAGGGATGCACCGGTAAGCAAATTGGCTGATTACCGATTAGATTAATCGGTTGTCGTTAATCGGCCGATTAATCGATTGAGACGATTAATGATAAAGATGACTGCCTTTTATATTACTAATTTCACCTTTAGTTTTTTTTTTCTTTCTTCAGCAATTCCGATTTTTGAAATCGTAATTTCTTCCTGAGAAAAGATTTTTTTTTTAATTTTATTAATTTTTCCAAAATTTTACCCACTTTCGTAGAGCCAATTTTGATATTATTGTCAATAATATTAAATTATCATATTGTTAATTATGTAAACTAGAAATGAAAATTCAAAACAAGAAATTAGGGGAGACTGTGGTGAGCATTTTAATTTAAATTTTTCAATTATCAGTAGCCATTTAATTCAAGACTTTTTCTTTTTGTGAAAAGTAGAGGTCATCTAAAAGCACTATACTAAGAAGAAAAGTATCGGCACATGAAAAATATCGTAACAATGTCTATGTGTATATTTATTCAAAAAAGGAAAAAATAATTTATTTAATACTTTATATCAACTATGAGGATTATTATTACTGTTAATTTTTATTAACAGTAATAATAATCAGTAATGATCGTCATAATATCTTAGTGAAAGTATACTTTAGAAAATAATATTTTAAAAATATATATTTCTCTCACCAATTAATCGACAAAGCGGCCGATTAATCGATGCATCCCTAGTAGTTATAACTAATGGTAATAAAATGGCTATTAAGTTAACCCATTAATGCATGACATTTTTTCCCAAAGATATTTTGTATACTGGTTCCAAACAGTGTTTAATGGACAGGAAAAATAATGATAAAAATATTATGTAAAATAATTTTTTTATTAAGGAAAGAAAAATCGTCCTTTAAAAGTTGCGATAGACCCCAGAGGGTATATGCTTTTTTTACTGATTTTTTTTGCCTATGATATAATATTTATATAGACATTTTATAAGAAGAAATAAAATCAGCAATTAACATAAACTGGGAAGCTGGGAATCACTTTGAAAACTTTGAAGCTTTTTTTCTTGAGATTGTGAACGATGTCATTTTTGATGAGGATCATATTAAAACTGCGACAGAACACACTTTATAATGGTTATGTGCTGCAATCTGTGAATGACGAATTGAAACAATACCAAGGTACTCATTGAACAATATTATTTGATTGAAATGTTCATTTTGGAGAAATTCAGACCCTTTTTTGGACCGTCCTTAAAAAGGGACGCTAGGCACTAATGGATTAAAAGTATCTATCAACCACTGACTACTTAACAAAATTTAAATTTTTAAGTCCACTCTGCAAGCAATGTTTCAATTTTTAATAAAATTTAGTATTTGCTTTAGGGCATTTTATATACGCATTATTTTAATTTTTAATAATTATAGCCTTGTTATTTCAGTAACAGGAAAATATTAACGGTATCCGTTAATGAACTATCTTAAGAACAAGCTATCGAAAACGGAAATTCTTTACTCTTAAAAATAGAAAGAACTTATCTCTCTTCACTTCAAGACTTTAATTAAATTCTTGAAAAGCTTTAGTATTTTCCACGTACAAATTAAAAACCTTGAATTTTAATAAATCTGTCAGTTAAACAAAGTTGATAAAAAAAGGAAGTGTTTCGTAATTTAAATTAAAAATGTGGAGTCATAAATTAAATTAATTATCGTTAGCATTTTTGAACTTTCACTGTTTATTGTCAAAGCCTAAATTAAGTAAAAGTTGTTGAGATAATTATTTGGGAAATTATTTTTTCATAAATTGAGCTATACTAACAATAGATATAATTATACAAAAGGTGTAAAAAGCTGCTTAAATTTTTCATGGCTTTCGCTATATTTAAGTTTGTTAGTTAAGGATACACTACAAAAAATTTAGCTGTTGTTACTTCGTTTTCTCTACTAATAATAAAGCTGAAGGTTTGTCTTTCTGTCCTTCTGTCTTTCCGTCTGTCTGTTACGCGCGTAGCGCCAAAACCGTTCGGTCGATTTTCATGCCACTTGGTACAAAATTAGTTTGTAGCATGTAGTTTTGCACCTCAAAGCGATTTTTCGAAAATTCCATTTCGTTCTTTTTCTATTCGAATTCTTAGCGGAAATTCGATAAAATAGGGAAGAAATATTTCACACACATTTTCAAGTCTTATGTCATTCGAAAGCTTGAAATTTTCTGCACAAAATGAAAATTTTTCGAAGTTTCTACGATCATCAGGAGAGCTGTAACAACTGTTTTTAGAATCCCGAAATTCAAGGCTTACCTTCAGTAAAGCAAGCCAAACGATTCTAAAATGATTGAGCTCTGGAATAAAATTTGTTTGAAAAGAGAGATAAAATGAATTATTTTATCAACGGAAATCAACTTTTTATGTTGTTACTATGGTTACGTGTTCATACTTATTTTTGTTTCGTTCTTTTTCCAAGGTTGCCAGACGTAGTATTTTTGATTCTACGGTAGTATTTTTTCGGCCCAAATAAGGAGCATAGTATTTTTCTGGCAACCCTGTTTCCAATATACTAATGACTTAATTAAAAGACTTGGCGGATTTTTTTTTTTTTTTTTTTTCATTTTCATAGATTTCGCATTTCAGCAACATTGATTTTGGCAACGTTTGGAAACAGTAGTATTTTGTAATATTTTTTTTAGAGGAGGCGCAGTATTTTTTTGTTCCAATTCTCTGGCAACCCTGTCTTTTTTCCGGTGAAGATGCTTTGGGACCCTGCTTGGCGCGTTTTCAAAAAGTCAACTACGCAAAATAGCTAGGGTTACCACGCTTGGCGCGCCTATCCATCATTTAGCGAGAAAAGGGTACCTAAAGCACAGATTAACGAAATATCGTATCAATTGCCATATTGCATCGTTTTTTTAAGTGTTTCATTTCGGAAAATGTATTGTTTTGTTTTTTAAGCTTGGAAAGAAAACTTTCTTCTTCTTTTTAACTTTGGTAAGATTTCTGTTGGTTTCTGTTATCAACAAAATTGTTCTTATTTTCTCTTTTGGCTTATTTTTCTCCATCTCCCTTGGGGTTGCATTCGAATGTTCCAAGAGGGTGTTTTACCCCCCATTTATCGGGTAAATTAGTGTTTTCAATGCAAGGTGATATGAATTGGTTAACAAAAGTGATATGAATTGGCGCGACCACTTGGCGATATATCGCCAAGCTTTTGATCGCTAAGTATTTGACGCCAAATTGGCGAAAAAAAATTTTTTTTTTTTGATTTGGGTTCAATTTGGCGCTGTTGGCGATATTTTGCGAAAAATCCACTGAATGATGTTAAAATCGACGATATTTAGGAGATTAATCATTGTAAAACATTTTTTTGCATTATTTCGTAGCAAACTAGGGATACAAATGTTTGAATTGTTATCTTGCTCACTCCAAGCACTATTTTAGCACTTAAGGCATCTACTAAGAAATTTACACGTAAAATTAAGTAGTGTGGGATCCATATCAGATCTTTATATCACTTTAAAGGAATTATAGTTGAATAAAACTAAAATAGAGCATTTTTTCTGCTATATCAATTATTTTACAAATGCACTTTTAATTTTATACCACGGGCAAAGCCGTGCGGGTACCGCTAGTACGTAATAAAGGAAGTATTGCGATCGCGAAAAAGAATTCACTCAAATTTGAGTCAAAATTTTGATTTTGCGCACCCCCGAATTAATGTTGGGTCGTTTTTTCGACTTTTTAGCACATGCATACGTATCACTAACATATAAGCAGCCGAAAAATCCTTTTCGACCACCCCCGAGTTAATTACGACGAGTTTTCTCGTGACGTCTGTATGTACGTATGTATGTGCGCATGTATGTATGTCGCATAACTCAAAAACTATCTGCCGTAGAAGTTTCTAGTTTGGTATGTAGGCTTTGAGGGGGGTCTAGTTGTGCACCTCTCCTTGTGGTTGCTTTCGAATGTTCCTAAGGGGACCTTTTACGTCTTTTTGGGGGTAACTCAGTTAATTTCAATGCAGACTTAAGTGATATGAATTGGCGCGATCACTTGGCGATATATCGCCAAGCTTTTGGTAGCCAAGTGTTTGACGCCAACTTGGCGACGAATTTGGCAAAAAAATTATTTTTGAATTTGAGTTCAATTTGACGCTTTTGGCGATATTTTGCGAAAAATCCACTGAATGCTCTTTGGAAAATTAATCATTGTAAAATATTTTTTTGCATTGTTTCATGGAAAATTAGGGGTGTAAATGTTTGCATTGTTATCTTGCTCACTTTAAGCACTATTTTAACACTTAAGGCATCTACGAAGAAGTTTACGCGTAAAAGGAAGTAGTGTGGGGTCCATACCAGATTTTTTTTTTTTTTTTTTGAAGTATAATACCGGCAGTAGAGACTCCAGTGAAAAACTGTAAAATACACAGATAAACTGTAAAATTAGCAGTAATGTATATGCTACTGCTAATTTTACTGTTTATTACTGTGCATTTTACAGTTTTAAGCTGGAGCTTCTATTGCCAGTATTATACTGTAGAAACAATAGTTTTTTTTTAGCAGTGTAGTTGAGTACTGTAGAAAATGTTATGTAGGGTCGTTCCACAGAAATGTCAACCTCAGCTGAAGAACAAAAATACCGAAGTGAAAAAAGTATCAAAAAATAAATAAATAAATAAAAATCATACAACAGAAGAAGTTAAACAAACTTGAAAAAGTATTGTAATCATCTCTCAGATGAGCCATAATAAATAGTTTGTAGTGTGATTACTGCTTGTTATTCGATGGTTACGTTAGTCACGTTGCGTTAGTCACACTCCATCTTGAGTAAAAGTGACACTAAAGACTAAAAAAAATTAAGCTTTAATAAATGTATTTTATGTTTTTAAAAGCCAACTTTACACATTTTTCAAATATATCATTCCATTTTTAACACTTGCTTAACTTTGAGAAATGTTCGCCTCACAACATGAGCATTCATTTTCAGGGTTGCAAAAATGTTACGTTAGTCACGCTGCTATTTTGGTTGAAAAATATCTACTGTCGGTAATTTTGTTTTAAATTCTTAGCAGAAATAATACATGGATACCATGTATATTGTAAATCCACCAGCATAACTAAAAAACATTTTTTATCCTGTAAGTTACAAGTAGAAACAGTTACAAAATCAGCTCTGAATGTTACGTTAGTCACTATGGAATGATCCTGTATAAAACGCATACTGTTATATAGCAGTAAGTAACCAACCCTAAGTCAGGGATAAGGCAGAAAGTACATGAACCTGTGTGTTTAGATGTAAGAAAGGATTGAGAGACATATGGGTCATTCTTATAAAAAAAATTCATTTTGAACTCACAAAGTGCAGAAAAATGAAAGTTGATGAAATCAGATGAAACATATCATGGAGATTGATATACAGGTGTCCAGTGTCCACTCCTATCGTGGCCCAATAGCTAATTTCTAAACCGTTAGAGATAAGCATATAGTTTATTTAGGAAAAAAATTTCTAAATTACGAAAGGAATTTTGGGTCTATGAAATGTTTTTCAAAAATCAAATTTTGAAAGAGTTACGAAATTTAAATTTTTATACAGCCCCCCAGTCCTATCAATCATGTTTAGTAAAACATTCTTGACACTGTAACGCTTAAAACTTTAAAAAAAAATCACTCTTCTACGACAAAAATTGACCGAGTTATGACAATTGAAAAATCAAGATTTTGATGGATTTCATGACGTCATCGAGAGATCGCCTAAGGGACCGTATGCGAAATCCTTTAAAATCTTGATTTTTCAAAACGTCATAACTCGGTCTTTTTTTGTCGTAGAAGAGTGATTTTTTTTTTTTTAGTTTTAAACGTTACAGTGTCAAAAATGTTTTATTAAATATGATTGATACGACTGGGGATCTGTATAAAAATTAAAATTTCGTAACTCTTTCAAAATTTGATTTTTTGAAAAACATTTCATAGCCCAAATTATTTTCGTAATTTAGAGATTTTTTCCTAAATAAACAATATGCTTATCTCTCACGGTTTAGAAATTAGCTATTGGGCCACGATAGGTGTGGACACCCTGTAAGGTCTGTATTTAAAAAAATATTGGTCCTGAAAAATATTCACAATATTTTAATACATAAATTACTTACAAAATTTAAAAAGGGAGGGAATATATGTTGAGAAAGTGATCAATTCTCAGAATGTAACATATTTCGAGATTAAAAATTACAGCTACAACATTAAGCTAAATAGAAAAACTTAATATAACAATAATAGAAATAATGATAATCATATGTATAGCATTAGGGGACAAAATTGTCGGGCACCTTTTTCACATCATGGAATTGGTGGACTGTTTTACACAGATTTTCCCATAATTATGGATATTTCTAGAAAGCAACAATTGTATTTTTTTTTCTTTTTGCAGTAACCAATATGTCAACTAATATATTACTAAAAGAAATAATATTTATCTATTATTTTTTGAACAGTTAGTGCTAAAGCATTATTCTCTCACTTAAACGTCATTCCCTCACTAGTGAGGGAATGACGATTTCCATGAAATTAAATTCTATTACAGTCGAGCCTGTTTATTAGAATATCAGTTACAAGAATATCCCGCTTAATACAATACATTTTCAATGTACCAAATCGCTATTATGCATTATCTTGATCCCGGATAATGGAATATCCCGCGTATTAGAATATTTTTTCGTGGCAAAATGGTTATTCCACTAAGCGTGTTCGAATGTAATTAAACATAACTGATATTTGAGTTTATTCTCGTACAAGTATTCTTAAACACAGATAATCAGTCTGTTTTTATGCATTATTTTATTTTATTTAACTGTAAAAACAATTGTGAGGGAACGGCTCATGCAAAGAACCTTATCTGATTTTATGCTTTATAGATGGGTTTTAAGAATACATTTTCATCAATTTCAAGACGGAAATGGGCTACAGTATTCTTCTGTGTTGCCAACTCTAAATTACCAAACTTGCTTGCTATTTCAATTCAGGAAATTTTTCCGATTCTGAGAGGGAAAATTACTGTAGTGAGGGAATAAAGCTACCCCCTGGGGATAAACTTGAGAAGACTTGCGGGAACTAATTTTTAATGAAAATGTCATTTTGAATGGTTTTGTTTACTCAACTCAATACTTTGAAGTAAAAAGCACAAAAATTTTAACTCATTCTTGTTTGCTTAAAAATAATTTTGCTTATTTTATTTTAGCAGTGGGGACAAGTGAGGGAACGAAGTTTCTGTACTTTAGGCCTAAATAAAATATATTTGAAATGAAATACAAAAAATACAAGAAATTTACCTTTATTATCTTGTTAACCTCAAATTGGAAAAAAATTTCAGCCCCTTACAATGCGTATCAGTTAGAAATCTTTCCAAATTGTAACGAGGACATGAAAATGACTCTGTGAGAATGACCCATATATAACCACGTGCATAATATGCAGCATGTCACCGTTAAATTTTTAAAAATACTAATTGTAAGGAGGAAAGTTTCACGTAACCTGTGTTGAGTTCCATCAGGTGCTAAAACTACTGAGGTGTTGTTCACAGCGCATGCGTAAAGACAAGCATCAACACAGAGCTCTTGAAGCCTTTTGAATGTAACCAAGATGTGCCTCAACAGCCGATTGGTAAAACACGCTGACTTTGAAAGCTCTCTTCACGCTGTAAGGTAGCGTTTGGGGTTCAATCCTGTCGCGTGTAACCAAAACTACTTACGAATTTGTGTGAAGTTGATTGGTATACTAGACAGCAACTTAACTTGACACTGAACGTCACTACGGGAGGAGCCAATAAGAGCTCACAAGCAGTTAGGATCTCCTCTAATTCGCCAAGTAGGCTGTGACGTTTTATCTAGCTCGTTTTTCATAGGCTAACGTCACGCTGACATCACGATGTTTTTGTCAAGAAAGGTTGCAATGTAGTATAGTGGGAAAGCATGAATCTGAACAACGTTAAATAAATAAACAATTGAAAAGGATATTTCAGCCTGATGAATACTCTATTTTCTTCTTCTTTCCTTCGACGGAGAATCCTGGAGTGACCTTACACAGAAATGGAGAAAACGCTATGCTATTATTACATTACCATGGTGTAACCTTCCTCAAGCGATGAGTTACTTTTTTTTTTGTCGGGTTTATGACTTAGCCAAACTAAATAACTCCATGGATCCTTATAACTGCTTTTGCAATTTGTTGGATGTTATCGTCATAAAGGTCTATAAGTGATGGCAATACACCAATTTCTCTCAGGTTCGCACTTATTGCTGGACACTCTAAGATATGACAAGGTGTAAGCTGTGTATCTGGGCAATTACGACAGTTTCTATAAATCCTTCTACCCTCTCCATCAACCCTCATGCCCCTGTGATGGCCGGTTCTCAGCCCCTTTTGTTATCGATCGACTTGTATTTATTTCACAAAGCTGGTGTTTCACTTCGATTGATTTATCTCTAAGTTTAGATTTAGCTATTGGGTTTGCATCTTGGAGATAGACACTGTTGTTGTTAGTATTAAGTTCTCTGGACTCCTTGGCTAATTTATCAGCATATTCGTTGCCTGCTATTTAGAAGTACGTATGCGTTACTTTACACCAGATGTATGGGTTAAGTTATTCCATAGCTGCTGTGGAAGCAGCACTGCTGCCACCGCATTTATGGAGTAAGGTTATACTAAATGCTTCACAGCAGCGGTAGGCATCCCGTCGATTGCGATCGATAGGTCGACCTCGAGCCCATTTTGAATCGACAATACTTGAACCTTTCTCTCTGATCTGAGTATGATATAAATAAACATATACTTCTGAAGGGTCATTCCATAGAAATGTCAACCTCAGCCGAAGAAAAAAAAAATACCGAAGTGAAAAAAGTATAAAAAAATAAGTAAATAAATATATAAATAAGAAGTTTTAAAAAAATTGAAAAAGTATTGCAATTATCACTGAAATTAGCCATAATAAATAGTTTGTAGCATGTCTACTGCTTGTTATTCGATGGTTACGTTAGTCACGTTACGTTAGTCACACTCCATCTTGAGTAAAAGTGACACTTAAGACTAAAAAAAATTAAGATTTAATAATGTGTTATATATTTTTAAAAGCCAACTTTTTACGCATTTTTCAAATATATCATTCAATTTTTAACACTTGCTTAACTTTGAGAAATGTTTGCCTCACAACATGAGAGTTAATTTTCAGAGTTGCAAAAATGTTACGTTAGTCACACTGCCCTTTTGGTTGAAAAAAATCTACTGTCAGTAATTTTGTTTCAAAATCTCGTTCATTTGACATGTAATTCTAGAACTGCCGAACCGCCAGAGGGTTAAGTTACAAGTAAAAACAGTTACAAAATCAGCTCTGAATGTTACGTTAGTCACCATGGAATGACCCTGAACCTAAATTAAATTGTTTAAAAATTTTCGATACTTTTTGCGGTCACTGGAATATTTTATAGTCACTATTTTCTGTCTAAAAATATTTGATTTGAGTTGACATAATATTCGTTTAGCAAATTAAAGCAACTACTTAACAAGTGTCAAAGTATTTTTCGTAAGGCGTGAACCTACAATTTAAAATAAGTAATATTTTCCATACTGAACCATAAATGCAGCATATCTGATTAGGTCTATAATGTACGGATTGCTCCCCCCCCCCCTAATCGATCTTGTGTACACACTTAACTTAGAAAGCATATTTTCAGTCAATTTAGTTTACCGACCGCTGCTTTACATTGTGGTTAGGAGACAACACTAAATGTTGAGGTGTAAGTCAAATAAATTTTAATGACCATCAGAATAATGACCATCAGAAATTCATTCTCGTCAATACCACAACCCCGCGGCAAGTTATTCGCCGCTACAAAGTTGCACAATGTAAAACACAAAGTACAACCCAAGCAATTTTACTCCAAAATCAGCCAAGGCTTTGAGGGGGGGGATAGAGGGGCGGGATATCAACGCTCGCAGCGAATTCTGAAAAGGAAGGAATTCCGAAGGGGGTTTCGCAAGGCATCGCTCTGAAGGACAGCTCTTCCCGTAACCTTGGTAACGTCACTTCTCCGGAAGTAACTTGTTTCCTTAACTCCTCGTTTATCGGGAAGAGGGGGGAGGGAGGGGGGGCTTGCATTGTCAAGATTTTTTCCGCAGCCTCATTTTTTCCCTCGACAAACGAGAGATCAATATTGTGACAAAACGCATTTTATATCGGTTTGCCCGAACGCCGGTGGAATATTTCGGCGGAAAATTTCGATATTGAAGTCTTTTTATGCAAATAAAATATCCTTCTGATCTTCCCGCATTCCCTTAACAAGTTCTGGGACATTTCTATGATACGATTCGAAAATAAAATGTCAACACGAGTTTCAAGGTTATATCACCTGTTTTGATTATACAGTCAAGCACCGTTTATAGGTTTTTTGAGCGACTGCATTAAAAAAACGTACAAATGAAAAAAACGTATAATAGGTATACGTTAATCTGTACTGGACTCTGTTGGGACCGATTGAAAAAACGTATAAATGACAAAAAACTTATAAAAGAGAAAATTATGAACGGTGCTTCACTGTATATTAAGAATTAATATACAGTGTTTGAATGTGTGAATATATTAGGTTCTTCTGCCTTTATATACAAGTAGTTATCAAAATAATGAAACACTTGAGATTCATAAGAAAAATCTACCGTTCATTGCAAAATAAGCGATCAATTGTTCTTTAACTTTAGTCACACAAAATATAAACCTCACCGGACATTTCCACATTGAAATTAAATCACTCATGCATTTAGGGGACGACAAAAAGGGGGTGGAAGGAAAAACCGCTTTTTGACCATAACTCTTCGAAAATAGCTCGGAAAAAGCTATGAATTTCAGTAATTAATTAGCATACTATGTATAATTACTGTACAATTTTTTATGAACGTACTACTGATACTTCCGAAGATATGAAACATTTTTTTAAAAACGGCAATTTTATTTGAAGGGTTTTGGCTCATAACGCGCAGAATTTTTGATCAAAACTTATCAAAACTTCAGGAAAGATGACAAAATACAAGAGAAAGAACATACTAAAACGGTAAATAAAAATATTAAAAATCCGATGAGATATGAACGTTGAAAGGAAATAATTTTTCACGGCGCATGCGAGAACGACAGAAATTTATAACTGCAAAAATATTGTAGTCTGGTTTATACTGCATCTTATAAAAAAAGTTCCAGTTGAATATCATGAAAAATTGAAAAAGATATCAGCGATCTAGTGAGCTGTATTTCATTCATTCGCAGATAATACATAAATGGCGGGGGGTTGTTCACAAATAGTGTGGTGACAATCGAGCATTTTTTTCAATGTTAAATTGTACACAGTTTGAAAATTTATTTTCAGCATAGAAGTCACATTTCGCCTATTTGGCCAAAAAGACTTTACACGTAGGTGGCCAAAAGTATCCGAACACTCCCAGAAACGTTGGTTTTGAACGATGACGCAATCACCTTTAATTTAAAAATAGCTCTTTGTGGACAGTCCCTCATTACTTATGTATTGTCTGCGAATGAATGAAATACAGCTCACTAGATCGCTGGTATTTTTTTTCAATTTGCATGATATTCAACTGGAACTTTTTTTATAAGATGCAGTATAAATCAGGGCACAATATTTTTGTAGTTATAAATTTCTGTCGTTCGCGCATAAGCCGTGAAAAATTATTTCCTTTCAACGTAAATATCTCATCGGATTTTTAATATTTTTATTTACCGTTTTACTATATTCTTTCTCTTGTATTTTGTCATCTTTCCTGAAGTTTTGATGAGTTCTGATCAAAAACTCTGCGTGTTATGAGCCAAAACCCTTCAAATAAAATTGCCGTTTTTTAAAAAAATGTTTCATATCTTCGGAAGTATGAGGGGTACGTTCATAAAAATGTGTACAGTAATTATACATAGTATGCTAATTAATTACTGAAATTCATAGCTTTTTCCGAGCTATTTTCGAAGAGTTATGGTCAAAAGGCGGTTTTTCCAACCACCCCCTTTTTGTCGTCCTCTAAATGCATGAGTGATTTAATTTCAATGTGGAAATGTCCGGTGAGGTTTATATTTTGTGTGACTAAAGTTAAAGAACAATTGATCGCTTATTTTGCGATGAACGGTAGATTTTTCTTATGAATCTCAAGTGTTTCCATTATTTTGATAACTACCTGTAGAAGTTTGGTAAAAACTCATTTAGAGTATGGTGTTCAGTTTTGGTCTTCTTATCTGAAGAAAGATATTAATTTATTGGAAAGGGTACAAAGGAGGGCTACAAGGTTAGTGAACGGATTTTCTAATTTGGACTATGATTCCAGACTTAGAATGCTTAACATGTATAGTCAAGAGCAAAGGAGGACCAGAGGGGACATGATTCAGTTGTTTAAATTTATCAAAATGAAAGATGTAATAGAGTTAAATTTTTGCACAGAAAGCAGGACAAGGGGTCATTGTTAAAAGCTGTTTAAATGTCAGGCTAACATAGAAATTCGGGAAAATTACTATTTTAGCAGGGCAGTGGGAACTTGGAATAGTTTATCGGAAGAGGCGGTAAGGAGCAAGGGAGTAGATAGTTTCATAGTTTTAAGAGGGCCATTGATCTTCATTGGGGTCTGTAATTTGACTAGGACCAGCCCAGTTGGGCCTAGCGCCTGTTGCTGGTCGTCACATTTGTATTTGTATTTGTATAAGAAACGAGGCAATGCGTCAGCCAAGATAGGAAAAAACGAGCTCTGAATCTTCAAGTGTGTATCTTAAATGAACCATTTTGGGCTACTTTTGACCTCTCAGTTTCTCGGGATCTATTAAACCTATATGTTTAAAAATTTGTATTTCTAATAGTGTATGTCTCTATGTGCCGTAGAACACCTATCACTCCAAAATTTATAAATATACCTCTAGTAATTTTACAGTACCATTGGTTTGATTTTTTTTCAACCCTCACTATCGAAATATTTATCCACTTCCGAGCAGTGGTTGGAAAAACTACATTTATTTTGTAGCGAACTACAACTACAACTACTTTGTTATAAATGTAGTTAACTACAACTACAACTACTTTTTTTTAAATGTAGCGACTACAAACTACATTTGAATTGTAGTCGCTACTTCGCTACTTAAAAAAAATAAATAAATAAATAAAAGCATTCACCGTTTAAGGAATCACCGAAAAAATTCGAGAAGTGGTTTATACTAACAAATTAACTCATTTGAATATGGAATAGAATTCCAGGAATTGTCTTTGAATTTATCTGTTACTTTGCCTTTTTGTTCCTTTTTTTTCCTAAAATTTCTAATTTTTAGATGTTTTTTACAATTTTTTCGAACATTCGCCACAAAAAAGGATTCAAAAGTTGAAAGATTTTTAAAAATTCAACCTTCAATTTCGTTTTAATTTCTTGCCAGGAAATATTTAGGAACATGAAAATTATTTGAAGGAATATAAAACTTATGATGCCCAATTAAACCCATGAGATTAAACAGATAGAATGTATTTCGTCAAAATGATGTATCAGCTCATATTTTTATGGTTCTAATTTCTCATTCGCCCGCTGCTGTACTCGCCCAAGATTTGCACCAGTCAGAGTCAACTAAACTTTATTTTTTTCTTTCGTTCTCTTAAAAAAAATTTTTTTTTCATTCATTTATTTATTTTTTTAATTTAAAAGTAGTTTCCAGAAATCGTTACAAACTACTATTTTTTGTATCGCGCTACTCACTACTCTACTTTTTTTAAAAAGTAGTGCGCTACACTACAAACTACTAAAAAATGTAGCTACTACAGTAGTTTCGCTACTTGTAGCGCGCTACTTCCGACCCTTGCTTCCGAGTACCTTACTGTCCGTCTGTTATAGCCGCTCCTGCCACTCGCGAGCAGTTCCACTTAGAAAAGGGTAGATGGGTTGTGGGTGATAAGTTTCCGAAGTTTTCAATTTCAAACTTGAATTTGCTATTTGACTAAACTTTGCATTTGAAATGAGCATCGTTCCACGTTGTTTGATGCGGCTCAAAATGTTTCTTATTATGCTTCCCCATAGTGGTGACCATCCCCCTCCCCCAAGCTCAATGGCGCAGATTCCCCCCCTCCCCCATTTTCCACAACCCTCTATTGCTTTTATTTTTTTATTTTTACCCCACTTTTTTATTTTATTTATTTTTTTAAAAATTATTTACTTATTTTTTAAAAAAATATTTATTTATTTTTTTGAATTATTTCTACTAGGTGACCCGTGCGGAATTCCGCAAAAAAAAAAAAAAAAAAAAAAAAAAAAAAAAAAAAAAACCTCTAAACTTAAAATTTAATACGACAATTTTTATTGGCTTCATTTGCACAACATCGCCATCTACTGCCGTCGTTCTGACAACTTTTCAAAGAGATCAAAGACACGTTCACTTTTACAACTACTACAAAATTGATACCATATATTAAAATCAAATACCCAAAGCTACTATTAAACTAAATACTAACGTTATCGCAAAACTACCATAGTATTTTGAAACAATAAAAGTTACAATTAAGGTTTACCGAGCTAAGCCTTGGCTTGAAATGTCGCGTTTAAAATTGATTTGAACAACAATGTAACGATTTTAACGTTTGAGCAAAAAATTTAACTTTTTCAAACTTCAATCGCTTATAAGTCGCTTAAACGTGGATTTTCGAGATTCTTGTTACGCAGCGCTAGCGGAAAAACGTTCTAAAGAACGCATTTTTTTTAATCTTTCGAATGAAATCAAAATGGAGACGATACGACAATTATTTCGCTAGATAGAGTCAATTTTGTGCCCAAAAATTGAAGCTCGAATAAAAAACGAACCGACACTTTTTAGAGGGTGGGTCTAATTTTCGTCAATAGCCCACGGGATAAGCTTCAAAATCATAAATTTTCATGCAATTCGATAAAGAAATGAGCGAGTTTCGCCCGGGTATAGGATTCGGCTTAGAGAAATAATATATGGAGATTATGATTTTTATTTAAATATTAACGTTTGGTAGCACTAATTATGCGCAGAATAGAATCGCTTTTTTGCTCTTCCACACATTCCAAGCACACTTATACAGAATAAATAAATAAATAAATAAATAAAAATATTAAAGTAATAAAAGAAATAATTTCAATTAAAAAAATAAATTAATGAATGATTTTTATTTAAAAAATCAGTAAATAAATTGAGTGAAAAAAATTAATTAATAAATAATTTAAATAAATAAATAAAATTAGTTTTAAAAAATCCCCCCCAAAAATTTTGATGGCGCAACTTGCGCCATAATCCCTCTCTGAGGGCACCCCTGCTTCCCCATACAGTTATCTTTCCTAACACCCCTATTTTAGTAAGATCAGAGAAGACCTATCGCATGCGTTAACGGGCGGAAGATAGATTTTTCGTGCATACATAAAAAGAAAAAGCTAAAAAGTAAAAAGAAAGCTAAGGTAGGTGCGAGTATTAAGGCATGTCGGCTAATACGGATTATTTAACAAAAATACAATTCAAAATGTTCGTTGCCGCTGAAGGATGCTCTCGTAGGTAGCTAACACTTGTTGCAACCAGTGAGGGGTGATTCATCTGCGTGGAGCAGTTGCATGTCACGAATAATAAAAACTCATCAAACTAAATCATAAGCATTTTTTGTATTGTTATACTTTTGTGTAAAGTTTGAGCTACAATTTTCAATTCATCTATTGATATTTTATGTATGAGTTACATATAAGGACCCAAATGTTGTACGTTTTTGTATTTATTTATGCATGATGAAAGCGGATATTAAAACCTACCAAATGTGATCGTAGGCTTTATTATACTGCTTTGCTTTTTCACCGAGGTTTGTCTCAGCTTTGCATCTAATTTTAAATCTTTCCTTTTATACCATGGATCTTTAAAAGTAATCACGACAATTTATTGTTTCTTTTAATGCCTACATCACTCTTCCCCCCAAACGAACATGCTATTTTTTAAGTGTCTGGTGCAAATGCATGACTCATAATAACTATATGAGGTAAAAGACCCCCTAGGGAACATTCGAATGCAACCACAAGGGGAGATGCACAACTAGAGCCCCCTCAAAGCCTACATACTAGCAGCTTCGACGGCATACAGCTTTTGAGGTATGCGACATACATACGCACGCACATACATACGTACATCACGAGAAAACTTTTCATAATTAACTCGGGGGCGGTCCAAAAGAATTTTTCGGCTGGTATTATGTTGGTAGATACAAATTCACGTACTGACATGTCCAAAAAAAAAAAAAAAACTACTCGACCTTCATTTCGGAAGTGAGCAAAATCAAAATTTAGACCGAAATTTGAGTGATATTTTTTCTCGCAATCACAATACTTCCTTTACTACGTAAAAAGGAAGTAAAAATTGTTGCTTACAGCTCCAAAGTCTATCGGCAATTTTTGACCTTTATCTTTCTTTTTTCAAGAAAATACTCACATTAGAATTGATTTTAACGAAAATCTCAAAACAATCGACCTTGCCCTCTCCCCCTTTTTTTTTCGCCCAACCTTTGAAATTTTGACCCTAAACTGTTATGGCACCTGTCTCCTTCCGAAATCATTTAGAATCCTCAGTTTTTTCTCCATTTTGTTTGTGCAATTCTCCCCCCCCCCCTTAAAGTTTTGCCCAAGAGTTATGAAGCACCATAATAATTTTCGGTCAAAAATAAATTTAGAAAAAAACAATAAAATAAATAACTATTATTTTACCAGTGCTTCTGAAAGAAATTATTTTGGGTGTTTTACCCCTTTTTTGGGGTAAATCAGTGTTAATTTCAATGCAGACTCAAGTGATATGAATTGGCGCGACCACTTGGCGATATGTCGCCAAGATTTTGGTCGCCAAGTGGTTGACGCCAACTTGGCGACATATCGCCAAGTTGGCGACAAATTTGGCGAAAAAAATTATATTTTGAATTTGGGTTCAACTTGGCGCTATTGGCGATATTTTGCGAAAAATTCACTGAATGATATTAAAATCAGCAATATTTAGAAAATTAACCATTGTAAAATATGTCTTGCATTGTTTCGTGGCAGATTACAGAGTAAATATTTGAATTGTTACCTTGCTCACTCCAAGCAGTTTTTTTAACACTTAAGGCAACTACTAAGAAATTTACACGTAAAAGGAAGTAGTGTGGGGTCCATACCAGATTTTTTTTTTAAGGGTTACGGAAAACTCTATCAAATATTTTGCACAATATCACACTTAGAAAGAAATCAGGGAGGGGCGATGGGGGCGATTGCCCCTCCCTTGAGGGACTCTTTTCCAGCAGTTTTTCGACTTTGAAGTTCTAAAAAGGCAATTTTAGATGATCTTCGATGATACCATGAGAAGTGGTTGGGATTCGAGGCTCTGATCTAGATTTTTTTCGAAAATGAAGAGCGAATCATTTGTAATACACATTAGGGTGGGGCGAAAAATAAAAAGTTTTTCAGATCAACTTCTAATAGTTGACAAAAGTTGTCTTTGGTGATAGTTAGCTTTTGTGCAAAATTTGAGAAAGATCGGTTAATATCTTCAGGGGGCGCTGTGATCGCAAAGTTTTACCATAGCTTTGTTATGGATTTTATGGTTAAAATATCAAAAAGAATGCCTTTAGCTAGTCTCTTTGCGTTTCTTTTACTCAAAAGATGTTTTCATGCGTTAAAAGTATATGAAATGACTCACAAACATTATTTTATATGTTATATTTATATTTTAAAAAAAAATCACTTTTTTCACGTTTTTTGTTTCTTTTTAAATGATTGAAACATAAATATAACATGTAAAAAATTTTTTTGTGAGTTATTTCATATGCTTTGAATGCATGAATATATTTTATGAGTAAAAAAATGCAAAGAGACTAGTTAAAGGCATTGTTTTTCATATTTTAACCATAAAATCCCTAGAAAAGCTATGGTAAAACTTTGCGATTGCAGCGACCCCTGAAGATATAAACCGATTTTTCTCAAATTTTGCACAAAAGCTAACTATCACCAAAGACAACTTTTGGCAACTATTAGAAGTTGATCTGAAAAACTTTTTATTTTTCGCCCCACCCTAATACACATGTGTTAAGCAGGATATGTGGTAAAAAAAAGGTGGGGAGGGGGCAAGTAGAAAAAAAAAACCAGTCGCTTTCTTTGGAACATTTCTGGATCTGCCCTTGAGAGAAATTTTATGTACTAAAAAGGTTGCGACCTTTCGTTTTTGTTTTAGAAAGCTTACTATTCTATACATTTCGAAACACTTTGTTATTGGCCCATTAGCAGCGTTTAGAACAGTTTAAAACCTTTCATTATTCACTGAATGTCAATGGTACATTTTTATGTAGCCTTATACTGAAAAAAAAGGCCTCGATATTCAGGTTTTGTGGATTTTATTTTGTTTCAAGTTTAACTAGTGTCTGTTTTGTTTTGACTTGTACACATATTTTTTTCCAAGGTAAGTTTAAATGCAGTTTTTATCATTATCATTTAAAACTTTTCATTGCTGTCTTTTCATGTTTGGAAAAACAAGTTAATGTGTGCGCGTTTTATGCCAAGTTTAAGTTGAATACTTACCAATGTAGTAAAAATATTGTAATAGAATATGAAAAGGTCCTTTTATTATAAGAAACGAAAAAAGAAGTTATTTTAAGTCAAGAACTTGTTAATCTCTAAAAAGTTTTTTTTCGCTCCTAAAAGTGCACTTTTTATTGAAAGCACACGACATGCCAACGCCAAATTAAACAAATGCAATATAAAAAGCTGAAACTGCAAAAAATCAATTTGCAAGATAAGAAGCGAAATTCTTTTGAATTTTGTAAAAGAATTAATGAGTGTCTTCGGGGTACAAACTTTGGAAGCGTGTCTTAAATACAAACTATTCCTTTTATTCCTCATTTTTGGTATTAATTTCGTTTTTCCCTTTTCCTTTAAAATATTTTTGTACTATAAAACCCTGGAGCAAAGACGGGGTTATTTTTCTTTTAAATTTTTGCTTCCTTTTCTCTTGAATTGTACCGGCACTAAAAGCCATTTTTGACAAGGAAAGAAAGAGGCAAAAAAACTTTTATAATTATAATTAAAAATATACAATTTGTACAGCATTTTTATTTCTCAACTTTAATGTAAAAAGGTTTTTATGCAGATTTTAGTACTAATTAATTGCTAACTAGAACAAAAACGGTTGGTTTACCAACTAACAAAAAAAAACATTATGCTTCAAAATACAATAATTATAGTTGTTAGAAAAAATATTATTTAGAATGTAGATAGTGATGAGTGCAGTAGAAAAAATAGAGAAGCAATTGATACTAAGTTATAAAAGAAACCGAACCGTTTAAGAAAGTAAATCCCTTCATATTTGCAAATAAACAAATCATCTTCAGGCATCTCATAGAAATAGTTTTTTTTTTAATTTATAATATAGTTAGCATAACTAACGGTGAAAATGATAGTTTTGTTTTAAGAATAATGGTGTTCCTATTTTCAATTTCAAGCAACATAAAACAGTCGCATACTCGTATAACGATTATTTACTGACTCAAAATTTATTTTATAGTGCTACAAAACATTGCAAATTTTTGGCTAAACTAGAACGAATTAGACACTTTACTATTAAAACAGGACACATAAGCAGTTCATTTACAACAAAGCTTTTTTTTAATGGCTGTCAAATGCACCTGTGCTGTTGATTTCACAAAAGTCTTAGCTCTAATTTTCAGTTATTGTCCGTCCGTGAGCACTCCGGAATCATTCCCCACAAAAAAAAGGGTGATGGGTTGTGAATAGGAACTTTCCGAAGTTTTCAATTTAACCCATTAATGCCTGACATTTTTTTTCCCAAAGATATTTTGTATACTGGTTACAAACAGTGTCTAATGGACGGGAAAAATAATAAAAAAAATATTATGTAAAAAATTAATTTTTTATTGAGGAAAGAAAAATCGTCCCTTAAAAGTGACGATAGACCCCAGAGGGTAGAAACTTTTTTTACTCAAATTTTTTTCTGCCTACGAAATAATATTCAAAAAGACCTTTTATAAGAAGAAATAAAACCAGCAATTCACATAAACTGGGAAGCTGGGAATAACTTTGAAAACTTAGCTTTTTTCCTTGAGATTGTGAACGATGTCATTTTTGATAAAGATCATTTTGAAACTGCTACAGAACGCACTTTAGAATGGTTATGTGCTGCAATCTGTTAATAACGAATTGAAACAATACCAAGGTACTAATTGAACACCATTATTTGGTTGAAATGTTCATTTTGGGGAAATTCGGACCCCTTTTTGGACCGTCCCTAAAAAGGGACGCTAGGCATTAATGGGTTAAAACTTGCATTTGCTATACTTTTGACACATTCAACTCTACTATGCATTTGAAATTGGCATCGTTCCACATTGTTTGATACGGCTCAAAATGCTTCTTATTATTCTTCCTCTTATTATTATCTTACCTAACACCCCTATTTTGGTAAGATTAGAGAAGACCTGACGCAGGGGTGCCCACAGGGGGGGGGGGGATTATGGCGCAAGTTGCGCCATCAAAATTTTTTTTGGGGGGGGGGGATTTTTTTTAAACTAATTCATTTATTTATTTAAATTATTTATTAATTTATTTTTTAAATTAAATTATTTACAGATTTTTTAACGTAAATTATTCATTAATTTGCTTTTTTTAATTTATTTCTTTATTATCATTTATTTATTTATTTATTTTGTGTGTGTGCTTGGAATGTCTGGAAAGGAAAAAAAAAGCGATTCTATTCTGCGCATAATTAGTACTTTAAAGAAGTTAAAATTAAAAACATGAAAAAATAATAGTTTTACTTTAAAAAATATTTAAAAATATGAATAAATAATATTTAAAAAAAAAAATAAATAATATTTAAAAAAATAAATAAGTAAGATTTAAAAAATAAATGATATTTTAAAAAATAAATAAAAAAGAGGGATAAAAATCACAATAGGGTTGTGAAGAATTTTGGGGGGGAATTTGCGCCATTGAGATTGGGGAGATGGGCACCCCTGACCCTACGCATGCGTAAATGCACGGAAAGTTTTACCTAAGAAAATCAGACGGTATGACGCTATTCTTCTATCTTACTCTGATAAAAAAAATACCCAATATCACTCTTCTTGCACCCCCTCTGTCCCCTGGTCCCAAACTGTCCGAATTTCACCCACTCCTTTACATTGTGAAATCAGCGGACATCTCCGCCGCTTCAAAGCCACTGGTTTATATGCATTGAAACCACAGGCTACTCCAGAAACAGCTTTTGCTCCGTCTTTATTAACAGAAATTCCAGCTACTGTAGCTTACCAGTTTCTGAAGAAAATTCGCAATTTCTCGTGTGGAATGTAATCTTAAACATGAAGTTCCGTCCAGAACTAAATGAAACTTCTTTCCTATTTACCAACATCAGCATTCTAGCATCGGATAAATATTGCTTTCATTGTCTAAGACTGCAAATATATGTCAAACATATACACTAAAAAAAGAATATTGTTTTCAGAGTAAAATACAGCTAATTGAAAAGAATAAACTGTAAAATTTCTAATTTTACAGTAATAAACTGTAAAATTGCTAATTTTATAGTAACAAGTTGTAAAATTGCTAATTTTACAGTAATAAATGGTGAACTTGCTAATTTAACAGTTTCAGCTCATTTTAGTTTTTAATAGCAACCTCTGCTGCCAGTATTATACTGTTGTTTTTACAGTATAATACAGCTAAATTTTACGGCAATAAACCAAAATTTCTGACTTTACAGTAAGGAACTGTAAAATTGATAGTTTTACAGTTCATTACTGTGCATTTTACAGTTTTAAATTGGAAGCTCGGCGGCCAGAATTATAGGATAAAAACAACATTTAATTTTTTGCAGTGTCTAAATACGATTTGTCCAACTTTTGGAAAAAGAAATGTCGACTTACTGAGGGTGTTGAGTTATCCACGTGTCGCGTTCCCGAAGTTTTACTGTTTATTCTATTACATAAAAATAAATTTTCAGGATTTTTTTTTTTTTTTTGCATTTTTAAATAATTTTGGTCGTCTTCAATGCTACTTCATATCCTTTAGCTACAAAAACTATAATTTTCGAAATATTTACATAGTTTAAACTCAATTTTATGTACGTTTCTGAAAGACGGACGAAAAATTGTCTTATAAATAAGTTCCAGTATTACTTAACAGAGCTTGTACACATATTTTAGTTGCATATCTTTGAGTAGAATTGAATTCTGCTTCAAAATTTCACTGCAAGTCGTACTTAGTTTTAAAGAAAATATTGGACACAAAATTTTAGTTTCATTCCTACTCTGAAAAAAAAAATATTTAAATGGAGTTTAGTCCATAACATTTCCCCACAATATTTTATTTCCAGATACTGTGCCCAGAACCAAGCGCACCTTATACAAAAGAGCAAATACTCATAACGAATTCTTTTTCCTTTGTCTCAGGAAAATATACTTTGACTTTTCTCCAAAGAAGGCAAATTTTAATGCAAAGATAAAAATTTTCTTTTGCCGAAACGAAACAGAAACTCCACGAGAAAAAAAAACTTGGACTAAAAAGAAAAAAAAAAGTTGGAATTCTCTTACTTTTATAACTTAGTCTTTTCCAACAGAACGACGTCATTACTTGAAAAGAATAAGAGTTTTATTGCGAACAAAAACAAGTGAAAATCTATCGTCTGCCTGCTGGAACGTTCCTTCTGCACCCTGTTTATGTTCGGCAACAAATGATGATGCCCAGCGGCTCACAGAACATATATTGTTCGTTTTCTATGATGCATTTTATCATACCGTTCGATTTTTCTTTTTTATTTCGTTCGCTGTCTTTCATAAAGCTTCACTGACTTTTCAAGGAAAATTTTTGAACTTCAGTAACAACGAAGAAATGTTTTGATGTTTTTTATATTCCAATGTTTGTACGAAAAACAGCGAAAATATGTCACGTACAAAAGTAATTTAATTTTGGTGTAAGATAAAACAATGTTTTTTTTTTCTTTCAAATGAGCTGCAGTAGAGGCACAACCTTTTGCAGACCTAGTGCGATCCCCCAATTAAGCATCCATTTTTTCACGTAGCTCTAGAATCGGCGGAATGCCATTACCACGAGAATTTTGACGACCAGTTGCCTGCAGATGGAGGCACCTGTGCTCTTTTTGATGCGAAAGAGCACTAGGATTTAATTTTGCCTAGGGATATTCAAAGCCAAACGAATACCCCAGGGGATCTTTTACATGCCGCATAATACTACGACATGGGCGCGGAGGATTTTCCGCATCTCGAAAATCCGCCGACTGGACAACTCCAGGATCGAACCCGGGTTATCGGCGCGGAAAGCCGACGCTCTACCACCACGCCACCAAGTCGGCAAAGATTAGCAATATAACCACTAAAAAAAAATTTCACGACTGAACTATCTTTAAGTTGGAGAAAAAATCAGATTTTAATAAAGTACTCCTGCAAGCAACAAAATATTGTAGAGAAAATTACAACGTTAAGAAGGCACAAATAAACAGGGAAACTGCAGACGCGAGTTAATTTTCTCTACATCTATTGCACAAAGGTATTTGTAAACTTTAACAAAATGTTGTTTATACACTATGATACTAAAAGCAGAGGTTTCGGTTAAAACTATAAAATGCACAGCGATAAATTGTAAAACTAGCTATTTTGCAGTTTATTATCATAAACCTAGCTGTATTATACTGTAAAAACAACAGTACAGTCGACGCTCGTTATAGCGACCACACGTTATAAAGACCATCCCAATATAACGACCGGTGAGAAAACCCCCAACTGTATCCCAATATACTCTATGTTCTACCTCTTACAGCGACCACTCGTTATAAAGACCGTTTTCTGTAGGACGGAGACGGTCGTTATATCGAGCGTCGACTGTATAACACTGGCAGCAGAGGTTCCAGTTTAAAACTAAAGTCAGCAGTAATAATCTGTAAACTAGCAATTTTAGTTTATTACTGTAAAACTAGTGATTTTACAGTTTATTACTGTAAAGTTAGCAGTTTTACAGTTTATTATTGTAAAATTACAATAAAATTAGCCGTATTGTATTGTAAAAACAACATTCATTTGTTGCTGTGTACAAAAATCTAGATTTTAAAGCCCATATAAGGGACAGAACAAATTATTTCTTTCTGTACTTTGGCAACAGTCTTATTTCTATATTCTTACCTTTGTTTTTTTTTTTCTTACATTCATCAGAAAATGCTAAAGGTTAGTTATACCAATTGCAACGAAATCTTTATAGAGTGAAACTTCGGTAACCCAACACGCCATTAACTCTACCACCTCGCTAAGCCGACATTCATTGTTCCAATGGTTGGTACAATGCTAGTTTCAATGGGGGAAAACCTCTAACTTGACATACATTACATTAACCTCTGTTAGACGATACCCACTTGGTACCAGGGGTGCCCATACCCCCCAAGCTCAATGGCGCAAATCCCCCCCCCCCCCGATTTTTCACAACCCTATTGTGCTTTTTACTTTTATCTCTCTTTTTTATTTCATTTATTTTTTAAATATAATTTATTTATTTTTTAAATATTACTTATTTATTTTTTATATTATATATTTATTTAAAAAAATATTTTTTTCTAATACTTTTATTTTTTTTAATTGTAACTATAAATTTTTTTAAATATATTTTCAATTTTTTAAAAGTACTAAGTATGCGAAGAATAGAATCGCTTTTTTTCTCTTCCAGGCATTCTAATCACACGCAAGCACACTAAATAAATAAATAAATAAATCAAAAATAATAATAAAGAAAAAATTTAATTAAAAAAATAAATTAATGAATAATTTTTATTTAAAGAATCAGTGAATGATTTTAATTAAAAAATGAAACAAAAACAATTTAAATAAATAAATAAATTAGTTTAAAAAAATCACCCCCCCCCCCAAAAAAAAAAATTTTTTTTTGATGTCATCTTGCGCCATAATCCCCCCTGTGGGCACCCCTGTACACATATACAAATGAATGTATACTTATTTGTATGTTTTTTTCCTTATACAAATCCATTTTTCGTCGGATTTTCATCAAACTTGGCACAGAGGTTCCTTGATGCATAAGAATTCACATAGGCGGAGTTATGAAATTTTTAAAAAATCCAAAAAACTGAAATTCAAATTTTTCGTCTAAAATGGCCATTTTCTTTCAATTTTGAACATATAGAGTAAGCCTTTAAGCATACAAATTGATAAAATTTAACACATTTAAGTATGGGTATTTTCCAACAAAGATTACGATTAACAATGAATTATAAATTTAAGGCTCACCTATATTTCATTTTAGCATGAAATAAGTTAAACATAATGCAATACCAGGCAAAGCCGGGTAATAAGATAGCGTTGAATAAACTAATAGCCTTTACGAAATTTTATTAATTGATTAAGTTAATTTGACACTGTATCTAGTTACGAGTAATAAGTAAATTGTTCGAAAAACTACATTATGCTTTAACTTATTCAAAACGCTTAAATTGATTCTGAAAAACTGAAATTTGATAAGTAATCCAAAGCATCAGTTGTTTATTTAAGATTTTTATGTAATTATTTTAAATGCAACTTAAATGAACTCTTAATACATAGTATGAACATGATAAATATTATTTCAGAATGTAGATAAAATGCATTCAACGGTTGTAAAACGAGAAAAATATGTATTTAGTTGCTTAAAAAAACACAGACGTGTTTAAATTTTTGTTTTATATAATTATGTAAATTAAAACTTACATTAATTCTTAATGAGTAAGAAAAACACCTGCATTTACATAAATTCCATTAATAAGTTACGCGATTTCGATGTGTACACCGCCTCATTTATACGCCTTTTTCACTTATACGACCATTTTCAATAGTCCCAGCACATTCCATAGCAAAATAATGATAGCATCATTCGTGTATGCGTCGATCATAGATAAATATTTCACTTATGCGCCGAATATTTTGTAAAATGTAAAAAAAAAAAAAAATAATTTTCTTTAAAAAATAAGCATGTTTCTTCAATTTCCTCTTTGATCTTTGGCCTTAATTGCTAACGGAAGGCATTTTTTCGCTTGAACTAGAGTTCGGAGATTGACAGTTATTAATTATGCATTGAATTTGAAATGATTAGTTTGTGATTAGGTATGCTACAATTTTTTGCTTTGTATTTATCAGAGTAGTTACGTTACAGTAATTGCCAAACCATAGTAATATGTCCTTTTCTATAGAAACAATCTTATTTATGCCCTCATTAGAGCTTATCTTGCGTTTTAGACCTTTAAATAGGCTTGTTCACTTATGCATCTCTCTCACTTATGCGCCTTGTTCTGTTGGTCCCTTGGGCCAGCGCATAAGTGAGAGTTCACTGTAAAATGATTTCAATAAAAAAGTCAAGCATAAAAGTCCCTAAAAGATGTGTGTTGGGTGCAGAAAATCCGCCCTATAAAAAATCTCCCCTCGTAAACTAGATTCGGTGAACAAGGAAAAACGCATCAAAAGAAAGCTCCAGATATCATCATTTGTTCGAGAACACATATTGGGTGCCGATGGAACGTTCAGGCAATATAATATAGATCCTCACGTGTTGTTCCAACCAATAAAACTTCTGCTATCCGATAGTAATCTCTTGCCTCCGAACGCAGCAAGTCATAAAATCGAGGGAATTTCTCCTAAACTTCGCCTGGTGTTCAGTTGCAATTGCAGTTACGAAGATTTGTTGCGACTGCAGTCTTGCTGACTCGTAGGGTGTGTGTGCGTATGAGTGGGCTAGATTTATGCTTTGATTTTGGCAACACTCGTATTTGGTTTTTTGTCCAATTAGAAGGGAAAATGGTGAGCTTTTTTAAATATTATGACTGATCCACGGAAAACAAGAGAGAGAGAACTGTTACACTCGGGATATAATATTTCATTTTAGAACGTGAACAAGTCATTTTATTTATTTATTTATTTATTTATTTATTTATTTGTTTTTGTTTTTTACCGCCGAAATAACAAATATATTTGTAAATTCTGCGACAAACGTTTATTACATTTAATGCATTACTTCTTTATACATAAAAATGAATGCATGTACCTGTGTATATCCTATATAGACCCAAAAACTACCCATCGGAATTCGCTAAAAATTTCAGTTTGTTTGTGTCTTCACTGGGCACATTAAGAGGCCAATTAGGAAAAATCTGACCGGTAGTTCTTTTTTTTTTTTTTTAATTCCAATTTTAATTGAAACTTCCACGATATCGTGTCTCGAAAAATGTGCTAATTATGACAACATTTTAATTAGTTAATTACTATTTAGTTTTCTATGCTGAAAAGGTTGTAAACAGATATCAGTGACCTACTGTTAAGAAGAGGATTTTTAAACAAAATTAATAAATACATACATAAGTACTAATTACATTGTGTGTACGAGCACCTTAATGCTGAGAAATAAAGATTTAGTCGCTCACTAGTAAATACAATTCAATATTGCTTGGCTCGTTTCGCTACCAAAACTTATATTGAAATAAAAATCATTATTTCTAGCTATTTACGTATCACAACGACTTTTTGTAATTGCAGTATCCGCACTTTAAATGTGTAAAAAATAATTTTTCTTCAAATCGTATCTACTGAAGAAGTATGAATTGCAATTGATGGTAATAATTACCATCTTTCACATTCTGTCTCAGTAACGAATCATTTAACATAGCAACATTACCCTTATCTTGATAAAAATTTTCGGAAGTACAATTATTTTTTATGCAACAAAACACCATATCAAGCGGAGATCGTGTATTTGTCGGAAGGTGTTTTGAAGTAAATGCAAGCTTCTTCTTCTTTTAATTTAACTGAAAAATAAAATTATTTGCATTTCATTAGTAAATATATTTTAGGAGTTGCTTTGACATAAAGTTATTGAAAATAAATACCATTATTTCAGTTTTATACACTACTAGCCGGGAACCCCGCCCTGCCCGGGTTTCTGTGGGTGTAGGGTGGTTTAGTGAAACTCATTCATAAATTTCCCAGCACTAAAGTGCATATCTATAAACATAATGGCTACTTCTGTAAACAATGGCTATGTTATGAATAAACTATAAAAAAAAATTATGCAAGCTAAAAAAAAATAGCAAGCTACAAATAATGTTTGAGTAAATAGGAAATGTTATAAGCTTGGTATATTAAAATAAATATATATTTACAGTATCAATCGCACTAAAATTAAACATTTCCAAATATTGCTCGTTAAATAAGTCCCATTATTAGTTTCTATCCTCGTGACAACATTGGTGAGGTGAAAACATCTTATGTACCTAATTTAAAAAAATTTTTGACTATAAACACTTTCTATTCTCTAACTATTGTCAAAATCAATTTTTTTTATTTAGTCTCGTTAGCGATTATTGGCTCAGATAAATATAAAAATCCTTAGAAGGCAATACATTCCATACTTACTCCAGAGAAGCCTTGGTTCAAAATTTTCAATATGATTACAATCAATATTGTTGCTGCATGGCACCAAATTTTTGCAACAATGGGTTGAAAATTTAATCATTTAATGGGGAAATGACATAAAATTAACTGTGTTCCATAATAATTTTTTAAACTAAGCTTTTTAGAAATAAATTATAGCTTATCCTGTTCCTTGTTACTGTAGCTATCTACGGTGAAAAAATGGTTAAAATCGGTTCAGTAGTTTGGAAGATTACCCCGGACATACGTTTTCAAAAGTAGTCTTTTATGTATATAGATAAAAAATTTATGATGTTTTTACAGTATAATACAGCTAATTTTACAGTAATAAACTGTAAAATTGCTAATTTTAGTTTATTACCGTGCATTTTACAGTTTTAAACTGGAACGTCTGCTGCCAGTATTATACTGTTGTTTTTACAGCATAATACAGCTAAATTTTACGGCAATAAACTGTAAAATTTCTAACTTTTCTGTAAGAAACTGTAAAATTGCTCGTTTTAGAGTTTATTACTTGAATTTTAGTTTTGAATTTGAACCTCGGCTGCCAGTAATATACTGTAAAAACATCAAGTCATATTTTGCAGTGTATCTACAGTTAATCTGACCCGCCATTTTATTAATTAACGTCTTTACTTAATGGAAAAGCCATTTGCCACGAAAAAAAACTTCTAATAAACGGGATATTCCATTATCCGGGATCAAAATAATACAGTACAACGGTTTATTACATTGAAAATGTACTTTATTGAGGGGAATATTTTTAAACCGATATTCCAATAAGCTGCCTTGACAGTATTTTTAATGAGTAAGAAAAGACAGCGTTTTAAAAAGCACAAATATATAAAAGACAGGTTCACATGCCAAGTGAATGGGATTTGGCCTGTGAACCTGTCTTTTTCTTTGCATTTTAATACACTGAGGATGGGGTTTGGATTTTATAGCCCCGAAACAGCTGTTTCTGAGTTTTACTCTCTTTAATGTGTATACAGTGAACTTTCACTTATGCGCCGGCTCAAGGGACCAACAGAATAAAAATAAAATTTTATTAAAAAAAGTAAAACCGACTTCAAAAACGCAGCTGAAAATTGCTCTAAAAAGTAAAAAATACATTTATTCTTTGAACACCATAACACTAACTTCAAAAATGCAGCTGAAAATTGCTCTAAAAAGTAAAAAATAAATTTATTCTTTGAACACCATCGATACTACTTTTAAACATGAGTTTTGAAGTCGCTGCCGAAACAGTTAATAAAATCATTCTTACCCATTGATTTGGGTTTTGTTTACATTTGATTGATTTTTTATCTCAAACAACACTTGAAATTAAGAATGAAACATTTTTTTGTTTTTATTATGAAACACGTAACCGAAGAATGGGTACGAATGATTTTATTAACTGTTTCGACACCGACTTCAAAACTCATGTTTAAAAGTAGTATCGATGGTGTTCAAAGAATAAATTTATTTTTTACTTTTTAGAGCAATTTTCAGCTGCATTTTTGAAGTTAGTGTTATGGTGTTCAAAGAAAAAATTTTTTTTTTACTTTTTAGAGCAATTTTCAGCTGCGTTTTTGAAGTCGGTTTTACTTTTTTTAATAAAATTTTATTTTTATTTCATTCTTTTCAGTGTAAATGCATACCCGGAATAGTGTCATGTTTTATTAAAGCGTCTGAAATTTTAAGCGATTGCCACAAAAAAACAGTTTTTTTTCTTTTTAGGATTTATTTCTATGCTGATTTAATTAAAACATTTGTAAATTGCTAGTTTTTCACCCGATTATGCGGCTAACACTGGCCTACAGGTTAATCCGCAAAGTAACCATTTACCACCGATTCATTAGTGCATCACTAATTTTAAAATTTAAAAGTTTAGGTGATGGGAGCCTGGAAATATATATATATATATATTTTTTTTAAATTGGGGTACTCAGGACTAAATATATTCTATCAGTAAAACTGCGGTTTGCATGCCGCATAATCGTTCGACGTAGACTTTGCATTTTTTTCTGCTGCTTGAAAATCCACCGAATCCGTCGAGGATCGAACTCAAGCTCTTGGGAATGAGAGCCCAGCGTCTTACCGCTAGGCCACTCTATCGGCGAGCTAATGTGACCTAATAAACATTAAATCGCAAGAGTGTGCGCGTGAAATTTGAAATTCAATTCATGCGCAAAGAGGGTGCGCATGAACGGAATTCTAAAGATTTCCCTAAATTTCTTCAGGATTCCGTTCTCAAACCCAGCATCATAGGACCATGGGACCACCAGGGAGGTGTACCCTTTCCAACAAAAAAAAAAAAGTTATCAAAATCGGCCTATTCAGTAAAAAGTTATGCGTGGTCATACATAAAAAAATATACCGGTTGACCAGAGAACCTCCTCCGTTTTTTCGTCGGTTAAAAAGGCACATAAGTGAGAGAGACGCATAAGTGAACAAGCCTATTTAAAAGTCTAAAATGCAACATAAGTTCCAATGAGAGCATGAATAAGAATGTTTCCTTAAAAAATGGTCATATTACTACGGTTTGGCAACTACTGAAACCTAATTGCAATGATAACGAAAAAACAAAAATTGTAGCATACCTAATCACAAACAGGTCCTTCTAAAACGATCCATAATAGATAATTGTCCCTCTCCGAACTCTAGTTCATGTGGAAAAAATGCCTTCCGTGAGCAATAAAAGAGAAGGGTTAAAGAGGAAAGTGAAGAAACATGCTCATTTTCCAAAAATATAAACTTAAATGGTTACATTTTTCGAAAAATTCGGCGCATAAGTGAAATATTTATCTTTAGAGCGACGCATAAACGAATGAAATTATCATTATTTTACTATGGAATGTGCTGGAACCACTGAAAATCGTCGTATAAGTTAAAATGGCGCATAAATGAGGCGATGTATAAGTGAGAGTACACTGTATTTGTACTTTTTAAAACGCTGTTCATTTTTACTCCTTTCATAGTACAAAGTTTTCGACTGCTGTTTTGCAATGTATTTGTAATGTTCGGGTTTCCGAGAAAAATATGCTCAAATTATGTAACCTGTTTTGTGAAGGAAGTCACCACATTAAAATTTTATGAAACAGTTTTTAATATTTCCTATTCAAACAAATACATTAAATAAAACAAATTCCAAAAGAATATGTTCATTAGGGTGGGGCGAAAAATTAAAAGTTTTTCAGATCAACTTCTAATAGTTGCCAAAAGTTGTCTTTAGTGATAGTTAGCTTTTGTGCAAAATTTGAGAAAAATCGGGTAATATCTTTAGGGGGCGCTGCGATCGCAAAGTTTTATCATAGCTTTTATCGGGAATTCATGGTTAAAATATGAAAAATAATGCTGTTAGCTAATCTCATTGCATTTTTTTACTCATAAGATATATTCATGCATTCAAAGAATATGAAATAACTCACAAAAAATATTTTATATGATATATTTATATTTCAAGCATTTAAAAGGAAACAAAAACGTGAAAAAAAGTGATTTTTTTTGAAATATAAATATATCATATAAAATAATGTTTGTGAGTCATTTCATATGCTTTTAATGCATTAAAACATCTTTTGAGTAAAAAAAAACGCAAAGAGTCTAGCTAAAGGCATTCTTTTTGATATTTTAACCATAAAATCCATAACAAAGCTATGGTAAAACTTTGCGATCGCAGCGCCCCCTGAAGATATTACCCGATTTTTCTCAAATTTTGCACAAAAGCTAACTATCACTAAAGACAACTTTTGACAACTATTAGAAGTTGATCTGAAAAACTTTTTATTTTTCGCCCCACCCTAATGTTCATATATTATTGTTTTATTATGGTTTGAAAACAATAATAGCTCTTCTAGAAATTGATTTCTCATATCAAAACAATTTGATTACATATCCAGTTTAAAATTATCAATACGGAAATACACATACAAGAGTGATACTAAAGGTGAACCGCTTGAGAAAAATAGAGTTGTATTTCTTCTTTGTTGGCGGGAACATAATTATGTTTCCTTCAAACAAATGATTCCGAAGATAGGTTTAGCATAATATTTCATTTGTAATGGTCTTCTTTTGTCGAAGTTTTCCAACCGCCTACCAATCGAATGAAAACAGGCATGCGATTTTATCATCAAACAGCCGTTCAAGCTCAATAACTTTACCCATCAAATTTATCTAAAACCCTTCCGTGACTTCATGTAAGCTTCTGTTTTAATATATAAATGATTTTAATGATGGGTTTGTGAAAAATTTAGGAAAATCACGATTATTTTGATGTTGAGTTAGATTTCCTTGAATCTTATTAGTGATCCCTTACACTTGACATGCAGAAGGGGACAAGGTCAGATTAACCCATTTATGCCCAGTAGCCTAAAAAAGGGACGCTTGTTAGTTACTGCATACAAAATCCTGTAATGGGTATATCCTTTGACTAAAGCTGTTTTTCACAAGTTAAATAGTCCTTCTTCTTGAGAAAACAGCTAGAGCCACTATTTGGACATCAGATCTTATTTATTGACAGCTATTTTCAGACAAATCAGTCAAGCAACGATCCAGCATGGGTAGCCACAGAAAGTAAGTTTTTTTTTGCGAACTCATTTCTCATAAAATTAAAGTATTTTAAAATGATTTTCTTAAAATGGATCACAGATGTCTTCTGTGATGTTACTTTGCACAAGTAATGTCAAGAAAGGTCGTATTTTGCTCACATATCCGCAAAATATTCTACAAACAGGACGTTAAATAACTTAATAAATATGGCAAAGGCGAACTATTTTGAGCCTAAAATGAATGTAAACCATTACAAGTAAGAGTTTTAAGCCAATAAAAAATTTAAAAAATTGGTTAAAAAAACTTGGCCATAAACGGGTTAAAGTAGGTGAACACCATATCTTTATGCATATAAAACACAAACTCCAACATATGTGTATCCGGGGTAAATTCAGAAATTACCGGACCGATTTCACTCCAATTTTTTGTGGGTTGTGCTGGTAACCTCAAAGCAGGTTGTTAGACCAAGTAGGAAACAAATTGATGAATAATTATTTCTTTATTCGAAATTTAAAGTTTTGACCCAAAAATGGCTCTACCTAGAGAAATAATTATCGTATCGTCTTGATCTTGGTCTCACTGAAAAGATCAGGAAAAATCCTATAATGGAACATTTTCACATACGGTGCCGTGAAGTACGGTCACGTGGAAACGACTTATACCAGCGCTACCTAAATACAAAATGCCTATAAATTTGCTTCGCTACCGTCGAGATGGGTTCCACTTTAAACGCCACCTTGCGGCAATCCAATAATGTCGTTGTTATTTTTTGATTGGTTAATTTTTACATTTAAATTCAGAAATGAACCAGTCGTTCATTTTTTGAAGAACTCCGGTAGATGTCAGTGTATCATGAACCAAGGGCATTTTTCAGCTATTGGCGATGGATCCAAACAATATTCGAAAAAATTTTTTTGATTGGTTGACTTTTAAATTTAAATTTAGAAATGAACCAATCATTAATTTCTCTTTCTCGAAGACCTCTGGTAGGAACCAAGGATGAAATTTTGCTCTGTGCTAAAAACCAGAAAGTTACAGGCATTTAGTATTTAGGAGGCGTTGCTTATATCCGCTTAAAGTTTGTGAAAATCAAGTTTTAATTACCGTTGCCATTTTGTTCAAACGTGGAAAGATTGACTTCGACATTTCAATACGAAGTGAACTTAGCCAAGGCTTAACTCGATCTTTGCAGTTTTTGGAATGATTCTTAGGCAGGGATTCAAGTGAAACAGCACTGCGATCACTTCGAATGCTATCGCTACTGGAAGTGAATGACATTATCATCAGCTTAACTTGGCACTGACGTCACTACGAGCGTAGCCAATAAGAGCTCACAAGCAGTCGGCGATCTCCTCTTATTCGCCAAGTAGGCTGTGACGTTTTATCTAGCTCGTTTTTCATAGGCAAACGTCACGCTGACGTCACGATGAACGTTCTAACGTAATTCATTTCCAGTATCAAGAAACGTTCTAATGTAATTCATTTCCAGTAGCGATTGCAGTTTGCGATAGCCTGTTTCACTTGAATCCCTGCCTTAAATGTTTTGAAAGTTCGTTTTGACATTACTCTTTCTCTATTTTTTTTAAATTTTATTTATTTACTGCATGAGCGCTGGCTGTGCGGGTATTGCTAGTAACAAGTAAATAGGCCAATTTTGAGTACCTTACTAGGAATACATTCGTAAAGAGATAAGAGCTCCTTGTCAAAGAGAAATCCCCTGTTCGCACTTGTTTGAGAGATATGCGTCATGTACTTTCTCCATTTTTTTTTTTTAATTTACTGCACGAGCGCAGGCTGTGCGGGTACTTCTAAACTATACTGCAAGGTTTATTGACAAAAACATCGTGACGTCACCGTGACGTTAGCCTATGAAAAACGAGCTAGATAAAACGTCATAGCCTACTTGGCGAATTAGAGGAGAGCGCTAACTGCTTGTGAGCTCTCATTGGCTCCGCGCGTAATGACCTCAGTGTCAACTTAAGTTGCTGTCTAGTATAGTTTTTTTTTAAGCTTTGAGATTTTGAGATAGTTAAATAGTCTCAACATTCTTTCTAAATCCGAAAACAAAAATTAATTTGTATATTATTCAGAAAATTAATGCACTACTTTTAATAGAAATTTATTTTTTCTGTTTTGGTTCTCTCAAAAACAGACTACGTTTTCGCAGTTTTCAGTTGCGCTAACAGCTCAAGCTAAAGCATATTTGCATTATAGATTTGAAAGTTGGTAAAAATTGCTACTAATTAGACTACTGCAAATTAAAGCTCTAAAAGCTAGTATACATGCAGCGTGTGGATTTTTGAACAGGGATGTACGGGGATGTTGTTTGTACAGGGATGTAGTTTGGTGACGAAAATCACGTTTTTTTAGGGGGGGGGGGGAGATTTCAAACATTGAAGTGTAAACCACGTTTTTAGTTAATTGTTTCCAATTTTGGAAGGTCATATCCTTCTGTAGTATCTGACGAACAGATAGACACACACTGTTATTAAAAATGTAAAAAAGTGAATACGTTAGAACATATCAGCAAAATGTAGGTTTTTGCAGAAAAAAAATGACTTTTTACAAAAAAAAAAAAAAAAAAAAAAGCTATTGATTAATTGTATTTCGTTTAAAAGTCCAATATAATGTCACTGCAACAGCGCCAGAAAAAAAAAATTAAGTGTACTTATGCAATTGTGAATTGGATGTGCGATATATTTATGTATGTGTTCAATAAGATAATATCTTAATACTTAAAATAGAACGCATTTACTTAATTAACTCCTATAAAGTATTAACTTTATCCTTAACCAATAATAAAGTAATCCACAAAACTTATTTTAAATCACGTCAGAAGAAAGTGTTAAGGCGTTCACTAAAAATATATAGTCCCAGGAAAAAATCAAATAGAAATATATTAATATTTCTGAAAACCACTTTCCACTTTATAACTTTCTTGAAATTCTCACTTCCAAATCATCCGAAATCAGTTTAAGAACTTTGGAAACAGCATTACAGTTCACTCCATTTGATAGATTCCGAAAAGAATGAGCCAGGAAGAACCCAAGTAGAATCTTCTAAAGTTCCAACTTTTCACCCGAAGGGTGGAGAGGGGGTGGGAGGCGGGAATTAGATAGCAGTTTCCATCACTTTTCCATTCGTCTTTTTGTTGGATTGGATCAAATAACTTTTAAGCTGACCAAAGCAAGTTTGAAACTGATATTTCTTTGAGCTTTGCATTATTTTTTTTCTTCCTTGGTTAGTTGGTGAATATTAGTTTCAAGTGCGAGATTCAAATCTGACGACAATCTTTATTGGTTTAGTAAAGCACTTGAGGCTGATTTTTACGTTGTATCGGTGTCAAAAGTAAGTTTGAGGAAAAAAAAATGCAGAAAACTTTTATGACTTCTTTTTTTTAGGCGATTCGGACGCGAGAAAAGTTTTTAAAGTTTTTTAATTAAATTTTACTGATATGAAGGTTTTGTGATAACTATTAAATGCTGTAAAATCTCATATATACACTGCGATGCAAAAGTTTAGACAAAATGCAAATATATGAATAAAAAGAAAACTATTCAGCGAAATGCTTTCAAATTTCTACTGCAGGTACACAACATGGTCCCAAATACGTGTCTGGAGTTTTGAAAAATATACCCGAAACGAAAATCGGAAATTACAAAACACATTTTTTTTTCACTGCTGCAAAAGTTTCGACAAAAGTCAGATTTTATGCAAATATCCCTTGAAATATGATTGGTGGAGGTAAGGCGTGACTTTATTATTCAAATATAAAGTTCAGAGATTGCTGAATGAATAATAAAATTTCCCAAAGCTCTGTAAATTGCGTGTAAAGAAGATGAGAAAGTTTCGAAGCCGAAATTTTAAACTGACCCTACTTTGTTCATTTTTGTCTTTTAAATCGGCTCTAGTATGGTAGTACATTGTTTTTTACTTCGTGGGAAGCAAATTCAGGCATGCGTATCGATCAAAAAATCCAAGAAAAATTACATTTCTTAAGGATGAAGGAATTGAAGAAACGGTTCGAACTGACGATTCGCCCCTTATTCCTACAAAACTTCAACCTGGATCAAAAACAGCACGTGACAGCATAAGTAGATGAACAACTGAATCGGAATGCATAAAAAAAACAAAGAATTGTGCTTGAGTCTTTTCGGACAACGTGTTACAAGTAAGTCAGATTTGAATGAGAAAAGCTGCATATGTATCATCGTGACTAAAAAAATGTTACTTTCTCTGATGAAAATTATTAAAATTCGGATGGTCCAGATGGATTATAATTTTATTAGCGGGACTTGGGAAAAGATCAAGTGATCATATGATAATTAAGCTTAAAAAAAAGCTTCAGAATCAACAAAAGACGCCGGACTTCTCTTTATTTCTTTCTTTAGAAGTCAATTAGCTTCAGATATATATAGGACAACTCACAAGAGAGATTTTATATTTCACAGATGGTACAAGAGTTACATTGTGTAGGACAAAGCTTAAAGCACTGAGAGGGAATTTACAACCAGGGTGGAGGCGGGAAACGGACCTGTCACCTCTGGATTACGCGAATGACGAGCAAACACACTACGCCTCCGAGGACCCAAGTCGCCTAATTCTGTGCGGGAATCCTTAGATGCTGAGAGGTTAAAAGCACTTTCTCCGGCAGCTACCTGCGACTCAGTTTCCAATTTTATTTTGAAAATTTTGAGCCTTTCCTTCACTCGTTGTTTTAATATTCAGCATTTTGTTTTCAGTCATAATGACAACCTGGTGAATGTTAAAAACACTATTTTATGCAAATCCGAAATAAATAAATTAATATACGTACGAAGTTACGGTTATAAGAGAAGATAGTTTTTTTTTGCTACATTTTATCCAGGGAAGCTGTCTGTCGAAATTTGAAATTTATGTATTAATGGTAACAAGCGTCAGAAGAAATGTTGGCTTCTAGAAGTTGAATAACCTGAACGTTTTTCTTTCCTTTGAAGAGCGGGAAAACTCGGTAAGTGAGGATATATTTATGAATGCTGTTAAAGCTCATCGTAAAAGCGTAACGTTTGTGCGAGTGTTTCTTATGTTCAAATCGTGATACTTTCAGATGAAAGGAACTTGAAAACATGTTAATGGAACTGGAAAGTAAATGTAACTTTGACAGGTTGTAAAAAGATTAACGATAATCGTACTTGACCTCTTACGCAAGGTCTGTATTACAGACATTGTAAGATTTTGTTCCAATAAGTCAAAAGAAAATTGTGGATAACTTATTGCTTACGTGATAAATTACCTCTATTATGAAGACTGTTTAATATGCTTATAAAGAATTTGTCTTGTCCACAAATATTTTAGATTTTAGTAATAATTTCTTTAAGACAGGGCAACCATCCCTTTATTGTACCGCAAGTTAGAAAAATATAACTTCGTTTCCTACACTGGCGAGGTAACTTTAGAATTAGATATTGTGATTAAATATGACTGTTCGGTTTAAATACGCTAGATATCACTGAACAGTTTTATACGAAAAAAAAAAAAAAAGGAAAAAGAATGTCAACGAACTTTAAATTAAAACATGTCATTCAAAAAGATTGAAATTTCCTATAATGTGTAAACATATCTACCCGATAAAAGATGCATTAGAATATAGACACATTCGTCTAATAAATGCTTAAAAGGAAGCTTAAACTTCATTTAAAAGTCAAAGAAAAAGGATATTGATCTCATAAATAAATTAAGTTAATAAAATGTAAAATAGCTTTCCAAATAATTTCAAGTCATTAAAAAAGTTAAAAAGATTCGAACTTATACCTTTTCCATTATAAGCAAGACCCTCTGTTAACCTTTCTACTGTGTCTTAACTTCTGAAAGCTATTTATTAAAGTAATGTGTCATAAAAAAACAGAAAAAAAAATTTAAACTGTATGCCTATTTTTCTTCACTTGCCGGCACGATGAACTTTTAAATGAGGAGTAAATCATGAAATTTTATAAAGAAATAAGGGATATCTGGCGTGGTAACCTAAAACAGGCTGGGAAAATGCTTTTAAGATTTAACCTATTAAATTCTTAGTATATTTTGCAAGTCTTTGTTCAGTTCCGGAACAAAAGGCTCAAATGCTCTTCGACTAAACTTGAAATTTTTGACACGCAATATTGAATGCTTTGCACAAATATTTTAGTATTTAGTATGCAAATCCCTTTTTAACAATTAAAAAAGTTGCGTCCTCTTATTTTATCTTTAAAATTTACTTATCTGTCAAATAATATCCTTAACGAGTTTTATTGTGCTATTTTGTGCAGAAATTCTCTACTTTGTTTAAGCATATAAAGAGTTATTTAACCGAAAAACTCTTTGTATATTTGCAAGTTCTTACTAAGTCTTGCAACAAGGGCTAAAATATTCTTGGACAGAACTATTGAAATAAGTTTAAGAAACCCTCCGCTAGCGTTTTACTTTTGCTTCAATCCGACATTTTCCATTCGAACGCTCTTGTTGGTCATCGAATTCCGAAAAAGAATTTCCCTGGAGTTAGAATTTCAAGCACAGATGGAGGATAAATACTAGCAGGGGTTCTGGATATATTTCGCAGCTTTTTTGTCTTTTGTACAAAAAGTGCTGTGTCAGCTGTTTGTGGCAACTTTCATGTCAAGTTTTTATTTAGCTTTGAAGTTTTTGGTGCATTTACAAAGACCTTTTGCATTTATATATCGGTTCTTTGATTTTTTTTTTTTTTGTATGAAATATGACGTCACGGTATCCTTTAACCTTTAACGGATTTGTTATATGGGAGAACTAAGGGGTCTAGTGCCTTTGCAGGGGTCGAAAAATCCTTTTTTTTTTATTTAACTTTTTTTTGAAGCAGGACCATCATCTAGGGGGGTCAGGGGGGGTCCTTTGCGACCCCCATCCCTGGAAAAACTTGAAATGACGTCCCTGTTTTGAAGTGGGAATAATGGGAACATTTGAAAAAAAACTTCGTGCAAATATTGCCAGTAGAGCGGAAGATATGGGGGAAATGGCAGATTCCGAATTTTGTAAATCACGTTTTTTTAACCTGTTTCAAATATGTTCGACACTGACTTCTAAAGTAGATTTTCTCAAAAATGCGATTTTACTCGTTGCGCTCATCAGCATTTCTCAAAAACTGATAATCTCAATTGTATGAAATTTTATGCAGGGATTCATGTACTAATTATGCCGTATTTAAAGATTTTTTTTTCTTGTTTTAAAACTTTTACAATTATGACCATAAAACACTTAAAATGTATAAAAATTAAATCTTGAATTTAAAAATTTAATTTTGTGTGTAAGGAATGCTTAATCAATGCAATTTTTCGTCATTTTAAACATGCATTATTTTTTTTTTTTCAGAAAAAAGAATTAGGATGATATATTTGCAAAACAGTAAAGCGATGCGCAGTATGTTTCAAATTATCTGCAAAAACTGTTTTTCTTTGTTAAAATATTTGTTTTAAAACTTCAAAAATATCCATGACTTATTTTGAGATTAAAAAGATTAATAGAGGTGCCTTAATATTTGGATAAAATTTTAATTTAAAAACATTTAATTGATCTGGAAATAAGTCGCTTTTCCGTTAAGGTGAGAAGCGACTTTCAGATGAGCAAAAAATGGTCAAAAAATCGGTTTTTCTTTGATATTTCTAAAAACTATATGATTGAAATACATGTTATTGCTATTGTAAATAAATAGCTTTACCTTGTTTGTGGTGAATTTGTATTCAAAGCTAATTTAATAATGAAATATACAACAGTAAAACAGTAAATGTTAATTTTCTCAAAACATAATTTTATGCGTGTTTACAAATTTCATACTGGTCCAGTGTAAAAAATTATTATTTAAATTTGCTAAAAAATTTTTGCCATGTACTGAAGACGTTTGTTAACATTTTGTTTGGAAGGAATTTTCTATTTTATTAGCTGTGTCGAATATATTTGCTATGTTTTATTAAAATATGGATATCTTTTACAAAAAAAATGTAGATTTTAGTTTGGTTTTTTTCTTTAATTTTTGCCACAAAATATAGAAAAAGTACTCCCATCATTTTATTTTCTGGTGTTTCATGTTCTACATTTTGCTTGTATTTTGTCATTTTGATGAAATTTCCGGCGCGAGGAATAATGTAAAAAAAGTGTTAAAATTCAAATTTTAAATTTAAAAAAAAATTCTTAAAATATTTCAACGAAAATTTTTATATGTGTTAGTATTAGTATCATATAGCTATGCTGCCAATTTCAAAGAAATTCATTGAAAATTGCTAAAAAAAAAATGATAGTCCCTTGTCGGCTTAACCTCTTTTTCGACTAATTTTCTTCCAACATTTTAACTTTTCGTTTGCATGAGGAACATACAAACACATAAACACGCATAGAGCCATTTTTAATGGAACGCCAAGCTCTTCCCTTATTTTGTGATATATTTTAAGACTTGTTTAAAATGTGCCAGATTTTATGCGCAGTAGCCTAAAAACGGGACGCTCGTTAGTTACTGCATACAAAAACCTGTAATGGGTATATTCTTTTACTAAAGCTGCTTTTCACAAGTTAAATAGTCCTTCTTCTTGAGAAAAGCAGTTAGAGCCACTGTTTGAACATCAGAGTTTATTTTTTGACAGCTATTTTCAGACAAATCAATCAAGCAACGATCCAGCACGGGTAGCCACATAGAGTAAGTTTTTTTTGGCGAACTTATTTTTCACAAAATTAAACTATTTTAAAATGATTTGCTTAAAATGGATCAGAGATGTCTTCTGTAATGTTACTTTGCAAAAGTAAAGTCAAATAAGGTCGTATTTTGCTTACATATCTGCGAAATATCCCATACACAGGACGTTAAATAACTTAATAAATATGGCAACGACGAACTATTTTAAGCCTAAAATATATGTAAAACATTCCTGGTAAGAGTTTTAAGCAGACAAAAATTGAAAAAAAATTGTTTAAAAAAACTTGAGCATAATGGGTTAAAGCTGTCCTTTTCTTTTTTTTTTTTTTGACGCGTTTATAAAAGCATGATTTAAATCCTACCAATTTTTTTTTTTTTTTTTTTTTTTTGTATTTTTCATATTTCTTGTTAAAGCGGGGATTTAACTTGGGATAGGATAGTGCTTTCTGGTACTCGTTAGAAGGAGTTTAAACATGATGCATAATTTGCTCTCTTGAATCTAAACAAGCCCAACTTGTGCTTTATTTCTGTGAAAAACAATACAATTTTGTCCTAAAAATAAAAATAAAAACTTTAAATTTAAGCAATGAGGTTCAAAGTCAAATGCCATTAACTTCTTAACTTTAACACCACAAAATCTGTCTTTATCAATACTGTCACCGCTTCTAGCATTTCTTAACTACTATAGACGATAAAAAGCAAAAAATAAATAATTAAATAGAAATAGCAGTATCACTAACGTACTATTTTAACCCTAAGCACTCGGCATCACTCACTGCTAAACTTAGAGTCATAAGCATCGGACAACTTTCAAAAACAGCACCCGTAAATAAAATTACACTATAAATTAAGAACTGATTTTTTTACTGGATGATTTTTCCCTTTATGCCCGGACAGGACTCACAAGTCCCACTTACACTAATTTAGTATTGTGAATCCTATATGGCTGGAATCATGCGGAAGCTTTTAACCCATTAATGCCTGACATTTTTTAACAAAAATATTTTGTATACTGGTTACAAACAGTGTTTAATGGACAGGAAACATAATTAAAAAAATAATATGTAAAAAAAAAATATTAAGGAAAACACAATCGTCCCTAAAACCTTACGATAGACCCTAGAGGGTACATACTTTTTTTACTAAAATTTGTTTCTGCCCACGATATAATATTTAAAAAGACGTTTTATAAGAAGAAATAAAATCAGCAATGAACATAAACTGGGAAGCTGGGAATAACTGTTAAAACTTAGCTTTTTTCTTGAGATTGTGAACGATGTCATTTTTGTAAAAGATCATATTAAAAATGCTACAGAACACCCTTTACAATGGTTATTGTAATGTATTTGCCTTGGTCTGGCTATAAGATGTTTTGTTTGTACGTATTGGCAACAATGCGTGTTCCTGACCACTGATATTTCAAATTTGGACTTGTAACTAAATTAGTCATGTTACGAATAAAGCATTAGTTTTATAAGCAAAGCAATTTATTTGTGCATATAAAACATTGGCGACGAGAAAAACAATATATGCGTGATAATTTCTTCCATAAACTGTGAAAGATGAGTTTAATTGGAAACTTGAAAGAGTTTGACCCATCAAAAGATGATTGGGTAGTTTATCATGAAATGTTGGAGCAAATGTTTATCGCCAACGGAATTATGGATGAGAAAAGGAAAGCAAGTATATTATTGTGCTCAGTTGGTGAAGTGGCTTATAAGCTGTTACAAAATTTATGTGTACCTAAGCAGCTCAAAGATTTGAAATTTGATGAACTTATTGAAAAGTTAAGTAATCATGTAGCACCGAAAAGATCGGTATTTGCTGAGCGGTATAAATTTCATCGAGCATGCCAGAGTGAAGATGAAAATATTGCTAACTGGAGTGCAAAATTGAAAGAACTGGCTAAATATTGCAAGTTTGAAGGTAATTTAGATATAGTTTTAAGAGATCGTTTTATAGTGGGCCTCCGTAGTGGTCCAATTTTAGACAGACTGTTTTGTGAATCTGAAAGTATTACTTTTCAAAAGTCAGTAGAGATCGCTACAACTATGGAAGCTGCTCGTCTACACTCAGCTGAAGTGAGAGAAGAAAAACAAATTAGTGGGCTTCATAGAGTTCAAGGAGTGGATGAAAATTTTAGGAAGTTCCGCCATCATCGTGTACCGGAATATAAATCGGGAATATGTCAGTGCTGTGGTAAATTTAATCACAATATAAGCAGATGCCGGTTTCGCTCATATAAATGCCACAATTGTGGAATTGAAGGCCATTTAAGTAAAATGTGTACTAGAAAAAGAAATAAGCTTAAAAATAATGCCGCAACCGCACAGCATTATTTTGGCAATAATGATACTGGCGATAATTTGGATAACAATGACATGCGATCAAGAGATAAATTTTACAATATCATCGTACCTGCTGGTTGTTTTGGCAAGAATGATGTTGGCGATAATTTTAACAACAATGATGTGCAATCGTTCAATGACTTAAAAAATGTTAGTGAAGAACAATTTATGGAAAATTTTAAAAGCAAAACTCTCCTTAACCTGAGAGATTCGGAAAAGTTTAACGATCAAATGTTTAATTTAAAGGGAACAAGCTCCAACCCACCTTTCAGGGAAACAGTTTTAATTGAGAATGTACCTATGACAATGGAAATTGACACAGGAGCTGGAATCTCAGCAATCCCTCAAGATATGTATAATAAACTATTATCTCATGTACCTTTGACCAAAACAGCACATAGATTTAGAAGCTATGTAGGTGATCCTATTACACCTTCGGGTATAGCCAAAGTTAATGTTAAATACTATACCGAAAATCATGATTTAATTTTATATGTTTTTCCTAACGGAGGTACTCCTTTAATGGGGAGAGACTGGATAATTGCATTAAAAATACAGTTCCCAACATTTAATTGCATCAATTTAAATTACTCTTTTAAGGATTTAATAGAGAAATATGCAAGCGTTTTTGATGGAAGTCTCGGTACCTTTACCAAAGGTTGTTTTAAACTGAACTTAAAAAAGCAAGCAAAACCAATTTTTTATAAACCCAGAGCAGTGCCTTTTGCCCTCAGAGGAAAAATTGAAGCTGAATTAGATAGACTGGTTGAGTTAGGAGTTTTGTCTCCTGTTGAATTTAGTGAATGGGGAACTCCTATTGTACCGATAATTAAGTCAGATAACTCTATAAGAATTTGTGGAGACTACAAAGTAACGTTAAATCCAGTTTTAGAAATTGACAGATACCCTTTGCCCCGTATTGAAGAACTGTTTAATAAACTGCAAGGAGGTGAAGAATTTACTAAGCTTGATTTGTCGCAAGCCTATCAGCAAGTTCTTCTTGATGATGAGTCTAAAAAATTAGTAACAATAAGTACTCACAAAGGGTTATTTAGGTATCACAGAGTGCCGTACGGAGTTTCTTCCGCACCATCAATGTTCCAAAGATTAATGGACCAATTATTACAAGGTTTGGATGGCGTAGGATGCTTCTTAGATGATATTATCATTACGGGAAAAACAAAAACTGAACATTTGACAAGATTAGAAAAAGTTTTAAGCAGGCTAGCGGAAAGTGGACTCAAAGTCAATAAAGCAAAGTGTATGTTCTTTCAAAAGTCTGTGGAATACTTGGGGTATAAGATAAGCAGTGAAGGTCTAAATGTTTTAACAAGTAAAGTTGAAGCTATTCAGAATGTCCCGAGACCACAGAATACAGGTCAATTAAAAGCTTTCATTGGAATGATAAACTATTATGGAGCATTTATTCCCAATCTTGCAAATATTCTACATCCACTGTATAAATTACTGCACAAAAATGCTCATTGGAATTGGGATAAGTACTGTGAACAAGCGTTTCAGGAAGTTAAAGTTTGTTTGTGTTCTGCAAGGGTTTTAGCTCATTATGATCCTTCGCTCCCTGTTAAACTGGCTTGTGACGCCTCTGCTTATGGTCTCGGAGCTGTAATTTCTCATATTTTTCCAAATGGACAAGACAAACCAATTGCTTATGCTTCAAGAACACTCTCCAAGAGTGAGATAAACTATTCGCAAATTGATAAAGAGGCATTAGCCATAATGTTTGGAGTAACTAAATTTTCACAATACCTGATTGCAAGACATTTTATTTTAGTTACAGATCATAAACCGTTAGTTTCAATATTTGGTCCTAAAAAGGGCATACCGCAAATGGCAGCAAATAGGCTGCAACGCTGGTCATTATATTTATCAGGTTTTGATTTTGAAATCAAGTACATCAATTCGAAGAAAAATGCTAATGCTGACGCCTTATCTCGGTTACCATTAAAGGTCGAATACGAGAATGAAGAAGAATGGTCTATTTGTAATTTTATGGCAATGAATAGTGAAATACCAGTAGATTTCAACCAAGTGGCTCTAGACTCAAGTCGAGATAAAATTTTAAGTCGTGTTTTGCACTACGTGATGCATGGGTGGCCAGAGGTAAATGAATCAATTGTAGAAAATGAGATAAAACCATATTGGTATCGTAGAAATGAACTGACTTGTGAACAAGGTTGTCTATTGTGGGGGTACCGTGTGGTTATTCCAGTTCAATTAAGAAAAAGGGTTCTAGAAGAATTACACGGAAGTCATATGGGCATAGTCAAAATGAAATCTAGAGCAAGATCAATTTTCTGGTGGCCTTTATTAGATCAAGAAATTGAGAAATTGGTTAATACTTGCAAGGTTTGCTCGAGAACACAAGCCATGCCCCCTAAAAACAGGCTCACACCTTGGGAATGGCCAAAGAAACCATGGGAAAGAGTTCATGTCGATTTTTTTGGCCCTTTGTACAACAGAAAGTACATGGTTTTGATTGATGCTCATAGCAAATGGGCCGAAGTTGCACCGATGTCCAATACGACTGCACAAAATACGATTGAAAAACTCCGAGGAATTTTTGCTTGTTTTGGTTTACCAAATCAACTTGTTTCGGATAACGGACCACCATTTGATTCCGAAGAATTCAGGGAGTTTACAACCAATAATGGTATAAAGCATGGTCGCACCCCACCATATCACCCTCAGAGTAATGGGGCGGCAGAGAATTTAGTAAAAACCGTAAAATCCTGGATTATAAAAGCAGTCACTTCTAAATATGAACGACAGAGTACTAATAAGAAGTTGTCAATTGAAGATATTATACATAAGTCATTGTTTGATTATAGGAATACACCTCATACCACTACAGGCGAAACTCCTGCAAAATTGATGTTTGGCAGATCTTTACGTACTCGATTAGACCTTTTAAAGCCTTGTTTAGAAGAACGAATTAAGAAACAACAAGCTGATCAAGAAAAGAATTACAGAGGAAAAGTTAGAGAAGATATTGAAGTTGGAGATTATGTTATGGTGAGAAATTTTCGTGATCAAAATAACAAATGGGTCGAAGCAATAGTAACTGATAAAATAGGTAAAAGTGTATATATTTATGCAAAATTAAAGAGACAGGTGTAGTATGGAAGAGGCATATAGATCAAATGTGGAGATGTCATAAGGAGGACATGACAGTTAAGTTTAAAGAGTTGAATGGCGAAGGCAATTATTGTAATGATAGCCACACATGGGAGTCGCCCCAATTTTGGCCATACAACCCAGAAATAGAAAAATCAGGAGAAGAAGCGAACGAAGGCCAATTAGAAAATAAAAATGACACAGCTGTAACAGAAAGTCAAAACGAGACATCTGGGGAAGTCAGTAAGAATAATGTTGTTTACAAGCATCCTCAGAGAGCTCGAAAAGCACCTCAAAGATTGGGTTACTAATACCATTTTATGTGCATATAAATAATATTACTTTTCAGGAATTTAGAAGGGAGGAATGTAATGTATTTGCCTTGGTCTGGCTATAAGATGTTTTGTTTGTACGTATTGGCAACAATGCGTGTTCCTGACCACTGATATTTCAAATTTGGACTTGTAACTAAATTAGTCATGTTACGAATAAAGCATTAGTTTTATAAGCAATGCAATTTATTTGTGCATATAAAACAGTTATGTGCCACAATCTGCTAATAACAAATTGAAACAATACCAAGGTACTCATTGAACACTATTATTTGTTTGAAATGTTCATTTTTGGGGAAATTCAGACCCTTTTTTGGACCGTCCCTAAAAAGGGACGCTAGGCGCAAATGGGTTAAGTAGTGAAATTATTTTGTGAAAATTAGCGAAGTCCTTGTATTAGCGAAGTCCTTGTACTTCGCTAAGAGGCCGACAGATGGTACCTATGATCGGAAACAGTTTTCTTAGGCGCCCTGAGGCGTAGGGGGTCTTAGACCCTACTGATTTTTAAAATTTGTTAAACTAATTTGGCATATAAATGGTTAAGGGGAATTATTTTAATAAAAAATAATTAATCTAAAAGTTAAAAAAATAATTGATAGTGCAATAAGATTCAAAATCAAAAGCCATTAACTTCCTAAACACCATTAACTTCTTGAAATTCCTTTAACACCATACAATCTTTTCTTATCAGCACAGTCACCGCTTCAATCAATTCTTCACTGGATACAGACATTGAAAAGCAAAAAAAAAAAAAAAAGAAAAGAAAAGAAATAGCAATATCACTAACGTACTATTTTAACCCTAAGCCCTCGACATCACTCACTGCTAATTCCAGAGTCATAAGCATCAGGCAAACATGACCTACTTTCAAAAACAGCACCTGTGGAAAATAAATGTCAAATCCCACGGTTCATTCACCCCATCGGAGCAAAACACTTTTGTCAGTCCTCTACAAGCAACATATATAATCTTCGCTTAAAAAAAAAACTTATTAAAAAAAACATTTCCATAAATATCTGAATGCCTTTCACTGTATCTGTAACCCAAATGCAACTGCCATTGACTTTCAGAGTATATATATCGCTGAGAACGTCCATCAAGTCCAATCGTAAATTAGAGCGGCTTTAGCAACGATGAAGGGGTGTTTTATTTTGGGAGGATGTTTAAGTGGCGTCGTGGGTCCTTTGCCAGATGAATGGAGTGGTTGTTGATAAAACGCACGGTGGTGTTTGAGGCTGGTTTAAGAAAACTTGGGTGTTTTTATGACAGATTATTTGGCGAGTTTGTCACTTGGAAATGCTTCTTTTTTGGATGAAATGGCTGTTTGGGTTCTAATGAACGGCGGCTGTTGGTGTGATTACAAAACGTTTGAGTGTAGACAATGTATTGTCCGTTCGGTGAGAGCCACGTATACAACTCGGGAATCATTCCACTTGAAAAAGGGGTGATGACTTGTAAGTGGGAACTTTCCGAAGTTTTCAATTTAAAACTTGCATTTGTTATCCTTTTGACACATTCAACAAAACTACACTGGCGGAAAAAAAAAATCCCAACACCAAAAATGACTTGCGCTAGATAAACGAAATTTGGTAGGCGTGTTTATACAACTGAAAGATGACATCGATTGAAATTTCGCGCTCCGCGCATAAATGTGGCGCAGCTGGCGTCACGCAAATAAGGCTTGTTTTAAAAGCGTGTCGTAAAGCTCGTGAGTATTGTTTCTCCGTGAAATTTGACTCATTGCGTTCATGTTAGCCATTATTGCCTTTAAGAAGACGAAGAAGTCATTATCAACAGCTCACCGAGTTTGAACGAGGTCGTACAATTTGACTACTAGAAGGTGGAATTTCATTTCGCGATTTTGCAGAAAGACTTGGTGGGAATGCTTCCACCGTGCATGATTATTGAAAGCTATGGTCAAAGGATGGTACTACCTCAAGAAAATCGAGTTTCGAGCTGCTACGCGGTAAATACGCGGATGGTTTTACCTAACAAAATCAGACAGTACTTCGTGTGAAACGTTTTATTGGTGTTGTTTCTGAAACCACTCGGGTACCCTAGCCCGAGTAGGCACATCTACCCGACTAAAGGTGTAATGAGTACGGCTTTCGCTTTTACGAGCACCATTAAGGTGGAAGTCCGATTCAGCTCAGAGTGCTCTGCTCTTTTGATCCAGACCAAAGGCCGAGCAAACCCCTGGTCTAATACCCCTAGAGGTATCGCTTCACTTGGAGGATTATGTGACCATGACCCTTATTTTACGTCGCCCAGCCACCATTAGTCACGACGGTGGATCTTTGATCTGCTAGGATCGAACCCGGGACCCTCCGATTGCGAATTCGACGACTTACCGATCAGGCTACTACGACCTCGAAATGTTTTATAGAAAATGTAAACACTCTCTGATCTACTGTCTGATTTTCTTTGGTAAAACCTTCCGCGCATTTGCGCATGCGTCATGTCTTCTCTGATCTTACCAAAATAGGAATGATAGGTAAGATAACAATTAGGTGGGAGAATAATAAGAAGCATTTTGAGCCGCATCAAACAACGTAGAACGATGCTAATCTCAAATACATAGTTTAGTTGAATATGCCAAAAGGAAAGAAAAGGAAAGTTTTGAATTGAAGACTTCGGTAAGTTCTCACGCACAACCCATCACCCCTTTTTCGAATGGAATGGTTCGGCTAGGCGCGGCTTTCACGGACGGACAGTAGTTGGTGCCGCTGACAGTCTCCTGGCTTAAAAAATCGCTTTTGTGCACTTGGGTCAGAAATAGCATAACATCGTGTATAATCATTATCACTTGGTAAACAAAAAAAATCTTCTGATATAAAATTACCGAATAAGGAAGTTTTCGATTCTTTAATTTTATTTTAAATGAATGGTGACACACATGAATAACATGGGTGAAAAAAAATCGATACGAGAAGTAGTTTTTTACTTCCTTTTACGTAGTAAAGGAAGTATTGTGATCGCGAAAAAAAATTCACTCAAATTTGGGTCAAAATTTGGATTTTGCTCACCACCGAATGAATGATGAGCAGCATTTTCGACCTATCAGCACGTGCATATGTACCTACCAATATATAAACAGCCAAATAATCATTTTCAACCACCGCCGAGTTAATTACAACGGGTTTTCTCGTGACGTCTGTATGTACGTATGTGTGTGCGTATGTTTGTGCGTATGTTTGTGCGTATGTATGTATGTCGCATAACTCAAAAACTATATGCCGTAGAAGCTTCTAGTTTGGTATGTAGGCTCTGAGGGAGGGTTTTAGTTGTGCACCTTCCCTTGTGGTTGCATTCGAATGCCTCCCAAGGGTGTGTTTTACCCCTTTTGGGGGGGAAATCAGTGTTAATTTCAATGCAGACTTAAGTGATATGAATTGGCGCGACCACTCTGCGATATCTCGCCATGCTTTTGATCGCCAAGTGTTTGACACCAACTTGGCGACATATCGCCAAGTTTGTGACAAATTTAGCGAAAAAAATATTTTTTGAATTTAGGTTTAATTTGGCGATATTGGCGATATTTTTCGAAAAATCCACTGAATGATGTTAAAATCCGCGATGTTTAGGAAATTAATCATTGTAAAACATTATTTAGCATTGTTTCCTAGCAAACTAGGGGTGTAAATGTTTGAATTGTTATCTTGCTCACTCCAAGCCCTATTTTAACACTTAAGGCATCTACGAAGAAATTTACACGTAAAAGGAAATAGTGTGGGGCTCATACCAGATTTTTTTTTTTTTTTCAAAAATTTTTAAAGTTTGAGCTACGAGGAAGTCACAGGGTTGGTGGATTTTTTGCTCTTTGACAGCGAAGTTATGTTATCCTTGCAATTACAAGATTTTTTTCTTTGATTTTGATTGATTCTAAGTCACTAGAATTTGTCTACCTATGCAGTGCAAATTTTTCTCAATTCCTATGATTTTCCCATTGATTACTTCATTTTACGTTATCAGTAACCATACATCCTCTGGCATTATTAAAATTCTCCCCATCAGTCACAAATATTTTTGTCAAATTGTGTCAAATCTAAGTCATTGGAACTTTTCTGTGTTCCCATAAAGAAATTTTCTCAGTTCTTATAATTTTCATCATCATTACTTCATTTTGCCTCAGCCTGTTTTTCTTTTAGCACATAATTTTCTTTAAATTCTTTGGGTACCAGTCATTTAACTAAGTCATTAAACATTTCCTTTCAATCATTCCATTTATTTCCCGTTTTCGTCCGTGGTCATAAAAATGGTCCGTTAATTCGTTTCACCTATTTTAAGTAAGAAATTTTCCTTAATCACTGGCATTTTTTCTTTCAAGTAGACTCTTGCCTCTGAAGATTTGAGCTTTTGTACAACAAACACAACTCCGAGAGTTTTCCACTGAATTATCATTCACATTTCTCCTTCTGCAGACATTTTTAGCAACTAGTTGATTTTTTTGTTTTAAGGCTAGCTGGACACAATTTTTTTCCAATTATTGATATATATGTCTAAAGCTTTGTGTGTTTGTATATTTACTGCATCTAAGAGTATAAAAAAATTGGTGCAAAAACAATGAATACTTTTTTGAAATTTTAAATAAAAGAAGTAAAAATAACGAAAATTCACAAATTTCAAATTGTTCCATGCACCACAATATTTATTTTATTATAACTAAACTTTAGAAATACATCAAGATACTGTCTAGTTATAATTTCATGGTTGAATTTTAGTCATTAAAGTTCTGTAAAATTAGAAATTCGACTTTTTTATTGTTAAAGTTACCTTATTTACTGAAAAATTCATATATACTTTCATTTTCAGCCATCTTTTATAAACTACCTCATAAAACATTACATGAAATGCATAAATTTATGCAATCATGCCTAATGATTGGAAATTAAGAAGAATTTCAAAGTTTGAAAAAAAAAATGTGACGCATCGAGCAAGTTGAAATTTTGTTAAAATAAATGTTTAATTCATGTAATGTTTAAATTTTAAAGTTCAAAAAAAAAAGTGTTAATTGTTTTTGCACCAATTTTTGTAATGCTTTTAGATTTAGTAAATATACAGGCACAAAGTCTTAGACATATAAATCAATAATTGAAAAAAAAAAAAAAAACATTTTTTGTGTCCACTGTAGCCTTAACCCATTAATGCCTAGCGTCCCTTTTTAGGGACGGGCCAAAAAAAGGTCTGAATTTCCCCAAAATGAGCATTTCAACCAAATAATAGTGTTCAGTTAGTACCTTGGTATTGTTTCAATTCGTTATTAACAGATTGCAGCACATAACCATTGTAAAGTGTGTTCTGTAGCAGTTTTAATATGATCTTTATCTAAAATGACATCGCTCACAATCTCAAGAAAAAAAGTTTAGTTTTCAAAGTTATTCCCAGCTTCCCATTTTATATTAAATACCGATTTTATTTCTTCTTATAAAATATCTTTTTAAATATTATATCGTAGGCAGAAATTTTTTTTTAATAAGACAAGTATGTACCCTCTGGGGTCCATCGTAACTTTTAAGGGACGATTTTTCTTTCCTTAATAAAAAAATATTTTTAACATAATATTTTTTTTATTATTTTTCCTGTCCATTAAACACTGTTTGTAACCAGTATACAAAATATCTTTGGAAAAAAAATGTCAGGAATTAATGAGTTAATATTCCTCTACTTATGTTTTAAAGACAGTAAAGATTATAAAGCAAACCAATGGTAGCAAAATATTATTTCATCTATTGACATATAAATTTTCCGTATTTGTTCCAGCTACTATTTTTTGCTGATTGCAATTTGTTTCAAGCCTGCTGGTATGGTTTGAACTTTGTAATACAAAGCCTCCAAAAGTACCTCCTGGTCAAAATAACGACAGTTATCTTAAATATTTTAAACGCTTTATTATCATTTTAGAAATTTATACCAAACTGGATTCCTAACAGAAAACAAGGATTTTTTTTCACAACCACAAATAAGAAATTTATGTTTCTGGAGTAAAAACTAAAGGACGTGTTTCTTTTTAAAAGACAAAGTTCAATTTGCGAAGCGGGTACACAAATAACATGTTTGCAAAAAAAAAAAAAGAGCAGAAAATTTACTACAAGGGAAGGAAAATATATGTACTTTAATCTGAAACCTCCTGGTAAAAGTAACTTTCAAGTTTGTTTCGGCAATGAAAAACATTTGGTCTTTAACCCATTTATGCCCAAGTATTTTTTAACAATTTTTTTCCATTTTTATCTGCTCAAAACTCGAACTTGGAATGGTTTACATACATTTTAGGCTTAAAATAGTTCGCCGTTGCCATATTTATTAAGTTATTTAAGTAAGCAAAATACGACCTTACTAGACTTTAATTTTTCCAAAGTAACATTACAGAAGGCATCTCTGATCAATTTTAAGCAAATCATGTCAAAGTAGTTTATTTTATGAAAAAAAAGTTCGCAAAAAAATTACTTTCTGTAGCTGCCCGTGCTGGATCGTTGCTTGACCCATGTGTCTGAAAATAGCTGTCAATGAATAAACTCTGATGTCCAAATAGTGGCTCTAACTAGTTTTCTCAAGAAGAAGGACTATTTGGATGGTGTTATGCAAAAAGGAGTTAACCCACAAAACATAAAAAAATGAGTTATCCAACGTGATGGTAAAATATGTTGCTTTCTACATTAAGCAAAAATATTTAAGCCCTATCAGCATTTCATGGTAACATATCATTGGTATATTGATATAGAGCTCCATGCTTTTTGCCAGAATTTGTTGACTTTAAAGCCCACTATCTCAAAATCAGGTTTTTGTGGGTTAACTCCTTTTTGCATAACACCATCCATTTAACTTGTGAAAAACAGCTTTAGTAAAATGATATACCCATTGCAGGTTTTTGTATGCAGGAACTAACAAGCGTCCCATTTTTATGCTACTGGGCATAAATGGGTTAAACTGAAAAGCCAGAACAGATAAGTAAAATTTTAGTTTTAAGAGTTAGGTAATGAAGAAATATTTGAACTAAATTGTAAGGTAATATTGGAACTTGAGGAGGATTTTTTGATTGAAGAAACTTGAGTCTTCAAGCTGGAAAATAGAAGAGCAGTCATTCCGGGTAAATTTACTTCACAATTCCTCTATTTTGAACCTCCGCAAACACATTTTAAAAATGATTTCCCATATAGTACACTAGTTGATGTGCCCGACATCGCACGGGTTTAAATTCAACATGTCAAATCCAAGAAAATAAATACAGTGAACTCTCACTTATACACCGACTCATTTATGCGCCTTTTTCACTTATACGACCATTTTTACTAGTCCCAGCACATTCCATAGTAAAATAACGATAATATCAATTGTTTATGCGTCACTCTAAAGATAAATATTTCACTTATGCGCCGAATTTTCTGTAAAATGTTTAAAAAAAAATCTATCCTCTTTAAAAAATAAGCATTTTTCTTCACTTTCCTATGTAATCTTTTGCCTTTATTTCTCACGGAAGGCATTTTTCCTCATGTACTAGAGTTTGGAGAGGGACAATTACCTATTATGGAACATTTTAAAATTAACATTTTGCAATTAGGTATGCTAGAATGTTTGTTTTCTCTTTATCATTGTAGTTACGTTCCAGTAATTGCCAAACCGTAGTAATATGTCCCTTGTCTATAGAAAAATTCTTATTCATTCTCTCATTAGAGCTTATGTTGCGTTTTAGTCCTTTAAAAAGGCTTGTTCACTTATACGTCTCTTTCACTTATGCGCCTTTTTCTGTTTGTCCCTTGGGCCGGCGCATAAGTGAGAGTTCACTGCATATGACTTTCAACTAAGCCCAGTAGAATCATATTTCTCAAATGTATTTTTTATGATCATGTGGCAGATTAACTGGGTTTCACACCTAGTTATCAAAGTTAAATGCATTATTTAATTTATTCGTGTGATTTTCTAAAAAATCACTTTTTATTTTCTAACTGTTGCCAGAATCAATTCTCATTTTAGTCAACCGGTATCGATTATTGGCATGGATGAATATAAAAGTCCTAAGAAAGCAATAAATTTCATACTTACTCTAGAGAAACCTTGATTCAAAATTTTCATTATGACTACTATTTATATTGTTGTTGCAAGGCAACAAATTTTTTCAACAATGGACTGAAAATTTAATCATTTACTGGGGAAACTATGTAAAATTTACTGTTTTTCATAATAACTTTTTAAAACTAAGTTTTTTAGAAATAAATTATAGCCTGTCCTGATTCCTGTTAATGTACGGTGAAAAAATGGTTGAAATCGGTCCAGTAATTTTGAAGATTACCCCGGACATACATAGAAAAGTAGTCATTTATGTATATAGATGAAACTAAAGAAAAGCTCCTGAGGTAACACATAGCTATCCACGACTAAGAGATGGTAAATAAAGAGAACACGGGAACCTTCAACAGAATAGTAATGACATCTAGTGGTAGCTGAAGCATAGTTTTCGAATTGACAATAATAGTGGTTCCCAATCTGGGGGCGATAGCCCCCTAAGGGACAATTGGGATCCGCAAGGTTGCCATACATTCTTTAGGTGACATGGGGCGTTTATTTAAGAGATAAAATACGGGGTGACAAGAAATAACTTGGACAAACATGCTACATTGTAACTTTAATACCAATAAAAATAGTGCGACCAAACTTTAAAATAAGTATAAATACAACATTTCGTCTAATATATTTAAACCTTTTCAAAGTGGCTACCTGTAGCCTTAATACAGAGCTTTAAATATGTCACAAAATTTTCAGCGAAAGGCCGCAACTCACTTAATGATATTTTATCCCATTGCTTACATAAGGAATTCTTTAGGGATGCCAGAGTTTTATGGAGGCTTAGCCCCCATCCTTGTCTCCAAGATGAACCAAACAATTAAAACTATTGTTTTAAAGTAGGGATGCACCAATTAATCGGCCATTATCGGCCTCTTTGCCAATCATTAATAATCGGCAAAATCGGGCCGATTAATCGGCCTAAAAATATTTTTTAAATATTACTCTTTAAAGTATACCTTAACTAAGAAACTATGAGGAGTAATAATAATCCCCACAGTTGATATAAATTTTTAATAAATTAATTATCCTAGTTTAAATTAATATAAATAGACAATGTTGCAACATTTTTGGTGGCGATAGTTATCTCCTCAGCACATTGCTTTTAGATAACCTCTAGTTTTCCCAAAGAATAAAAGTCTTGAATTAAATTGCGAATAATTATTTAAAAAATTTAATTAAAAGTATACCTAAAGTGGAGTGCTCGACAAAGACTGCCCCAGCCCCCCCTCCCTTTTTTAATTTTTATGAGCAATTAAAATAATTAGCAATGTGTTAATGTAATATAATTGACAATACTATGAAAATTGGTTTTAAGAAATTTGATTAAGTAGTGAAATTATTTTGTGAGAATTAGGAAAATGGAAAAACATCTTGTCTTAGAAATAAATTACTTACTATTTCTAAACTCGGAATTCTATAAAAGAAAAAACACAGTGATGGGGAAAATTGGTAGTATAAAAATAATCATCCTTATCATTGATCGGCTCGGCCGATTATCAGCATTCGATTAATTGGTAATCGGTAATCGGCCAATTCGCTTATTGGTGCATCCTTAGTAAGAACAGCAGTTTATTTTTTCCAGTTCTTAAAAAGCAACATTATGTAGAAGAAAAACTCTCCAAACATAGCTAAGATCGGAACACTTCTTAAAAATAAATATAGCTGTACCTGTTTTAAACCTGTCGTAAGTCGCGTAAACCAGAAACAATAAAAGATCAGTATGTCTTGATTTTCCTCACCTTTGTTTACATTGAGTTCCACACGAATTCGCTCCAAGTAAACAGATGATTGATATTACTTCGCAAATGTATAACACATGTGTATTTTCCTTCATCTGCTATATCCTCATGGTTTGGTCACACGAAGATCTGATAGGAGCAGACTCAGAAATTTTATCGTTTACCACTTATCTTAGTGTAAGTCAGCGAATTGTTTATTCAAAATTTTTAATAACAATTACTTGTAAATAATTCCAATTGCACTACAAAACATATTGTTGTAAACACGAATATGAATTTATTACACAAAATTTCAGCATCCATAGCTAGAAAAAAAACTTGATAGTAAAATTGCCCTTCTTAAGAACAACATTAAGTCAATCGTGTGGAGGATAGAATCGGTTACTTAGGTGCTATTCTCTGTTTATAGTTTAATCATTTCTAAGACCCTGAAATCGTTTTAAATTCAACATTTGAGCCCAAGCACAAATGATACTGTTCAAAGGCGTTAAGATTCAAGAAAAAATCACAATAACATGTTGTACATATTTTGCTTCCATAAAATATACTTTGAATAAAGTATATGCTTTAAGATTTGTTAAATAGCTTTTGGGACATTCCATGGTAACTTGCGTTACATTTTGATCAATTCTTTGGCATTTAGCACCTCTGTACAAACAAATAATGTAATATAAACCGTGTACAAAAGTGATTTATGAAAATGGCAATCGAAAGCGAAATTAAAATACAAAAATATTCGATACATTTAAATTTTACAAAATTTAATAGTCAAAAATAATACAGTAACTTACGTTACACAAAATTTTTGTGTAACGTAAGTTAACACATTCGTTGTGTAACTTAAGTTTCTGTTTTACTTTTGGCTGCTAAATTTTGTAAAATTTAAATGCATCGATGATTTTTGCATTTTTATTTCGCTTTTGAATGCCATTTTCATAAATCACTTTTGTACGAGGATTATATAACACTATTTGTTTGCACAGAGGTGCTAAGTGCCAAAGAATTGGTCCAAATGTAACGTAAGTTACCATGGAATGTCCCTTTTGTGTTACATGTTCCAAGACATACATTTTTATCATTATTTAGAGCAAAGAATAAATTTTAAATAATGTCAGTAAATATAATCATTATCTATTAGTTATGTCTTTAACAGCCAACAAGTTTGGGAAATCCCTGTTTTGTTTTATTTGCCTCAGTATCTAATTAAATTTCTAAACATAATCTTCTTAGTCTTTATTGAATGACGAGTTTTTACTCAGATTACGCGTATGAACTGCGTGTTAATAAGTCATTTCTTTTCAACTTGACTTCACTAGATTCGTTTTACGCTGCATTTTGTTCAAGAACATATTCTACTACAATTAAACATACACATACTGTTCGTCCGTGAAACCCGCGCCTAGCACATGGCAACCATTCCACTTGCAAAAGGGGAGATGGGCTGTGAGTGCGAACTGTCCGAAGTTTTCAATTTAAAACTTGTATTTTTTTTTGCTATCCTTTTGACATATTCAACTAAACTATGTATTTGAAATTAGCATCGTTCTACGCTGTCTGATGCGATTCAAAATGCATCTTTTTGTCCTTCCCCTTATTGTTATCTTACCCACATCACCCCTATTGTTGTAAGATCGGAGAAGAAATTACGCATGCGTAAATACGCAGAAGGTTTTTAGAAAATAAGACAGTAAAGTATAGGGTCATTCCATCGTGACTAACGTAACATTCAGAGCTGATTTTGTAACTGTTTTTACTTGTAACTTGAAGGATAAAAATATTTTTTAGTTATGCTGGTGGATTTACAATGTACATGGTGTCTATGTATCATTTCTGTTAAGAATTTAAAACAAAATTACTGACAGTAGATATTTTTTCAACCGAAATAGCAGCGTGACTAACGTAACATTTTTGCAACCCTGAAAATGAATGCTCATGTTGTGAGGCAAAAATTTCTCAAAGTTAAGCAAGTGTTAAAAATTGAATGATGTATTTGAAAAACGTGTAAAATTGTGTCTTAAGTGTCACTTTTACTTAAGATGGAGTGTGACTAACGTAACGCGACTAACGTAACCATCGAATAACACGCAGAAAACACACTACAAACTATTTATTAAGGCTAATCTCTGATAATTACAATATTTTTTTCAATTTTTTTAAACTTCTTATGCTGTATGATTTTTATTTAATTATTTATTTATTTATTTATTGATACTTTTTTTACTTCGGTATTTTTTTTTCTTTGGTTGAGGTTGACATTTCTATGGAATGACCCCATTGTTAATTATTATCGTACGATAAAGTAGTAAAACAATGTTTTAATCACCTCTAAAACCTTTTAAAAATTTAAAAGTAGCTATATTTTATATCAGAAAATTCCCGAAATAGCTTAATAGCAGAGATTATGCACTGCATTGTTTGAGTTCGCTCAGAGATATCTTAACAAGTTTACATCATGTCAGTAGTTCTTTTTTTTTTTTTTTTTTCGTGGTGTACCTTTCCTCAAACTATTTCTGCTTGTACCCAATGACCTCTTATTTAGGAACTCTGAGTGTTTCTTCCGTTAAATATACCGTTTTGGACTGCGTCCAGGCTAGCAACAGTGCCAACATGCGTTGACAAATTTAAGGAGTAAGAATTTGTTTTACAACTACGAAGATTTATCATACAGAACAGATTTAGAGAGAAATAACCTGGCGGAATTTTTTACTGAAAAAAATACTGTAGAATCTGGGAGGCTGTATCGAGAAATTAAAGCTTTGGTCTAACGATTTTTTTTTTTTCAAAAGAAATGTAAGAACAAACGCAGTTTCAGCAGTTGTTTAGTGTTCAGCTTTTGCAAATGTTCACTACATAGCGTTTTATAGAGACTGTATCATTACTCAAAACATAAATGGGGAAGATTTGCCCACTAGAGAGCGCTGAACAATCACCACCAAAATGTTTGTTTACATTTATTAGCATATTGTTTCTGCTGTAAAAAGCGATGTTTATCCTATCTTTAAGGGTTAAAAAATATTGATATAGTTAACTGAAGTGGAGTACAGAGTGAATTGATGCCGAAGGCCTTATTAGTACTGCTTTTTAGGGGAAATCAATTCCTTTTTCAGATAAAGTTGGGCACAACTCATGATTCAGTCATACGACATTCATTCATCTGTTTACTTTCTTCAAATTAGCAACATATAGCAATGCCGTTCAATTTTGACATCTCTGCATTAATAAAGTATACGCTTAAATTAGCAGACGATAAGTAAAAACTGTAGCAATGAAATAATATTGTTCTATTTACTATTTTATTTCATTATTGTTGCTCACACGATCTTAAAACGAAATGAGCATATATAATCGCTTGGTACTAAAAAGTAATACAAATACGAAAAATATAAACAAAACTACAATATTGCGACGACCAACTGTATCATGGCGAACTGTGGACTGAATTTTAAAAAGGTCTATGGCAACCCGTTGGTAGTATTGGCTCGCTTAGCGAATAGATTCGCCATTTATCGCTTTGCGGTGCCAGTGTCGTTTCATAGTTAATTGATAGTTAGAATCAAATAAAATGAAAAATAATTCGCTAACTAATTAAAATAAGCCGTTAAAATGCAGAATAAACCAACAAATAAAATAAGCTATTGAATAACGTTAAAATATACTAAAATAGAATTGAATGCCAAATTGTAAAATTGTCGCCAACATATTTACTTTAAATTTTGTCTTTTATTATCTGATTTGTATAAAATATTAGTGAACATAAAATTCGATAGATGTAGCTAGACAGTGACCACCGTTTTTATCCCAAGGATTTTGATCAAATGAAACAGCCTGTATAAGACGCTATCTAGTGAAGCCTTGGCTTTAGAAATCAACTGATTGGGCTATAAGTTCAAGGGAATTTTAGCTCTTTATGTCAAATTATATAAAAACAAACTATGCCACTTTTAGATATCTGATTAGGTTTCAATTACTTCAGAGGATCTGAATTTTTATCTCTCTTATTTGGATATTACCAGTGGTGCTGGGGGGGGGGGGGGCGTAAGAGGTTTGGGGGCGCATAATCCAAAAAAAAAAAGCACTATAAGTTACACGGGAAAAATATGTTTTAGACTTTAACAAAGGGATGGGGGGCGGAGTTACAAATCTGGGAGGGGGCGCACCTTAGTCTATGAACGCTACTGGATAGTACCTTTTCCAGGAAGTAAATTGAATAATTTTATTTCAGTTAGAGGTGCTGTAAACAAGGGGGCCGTAAACAAGGGCTTGGACCATATGGGGTTACTAGAGCCCAACAGTAAAATGATAAAATCTGGGTTTAGTACTCGCGTTAAAGACTGCAGAGTGTTTCTACCTAGCGGAGAAACGAGGAACTACGTGCAAGTCTTCAACTAGTAAGTACCAAACCCAGATTTTATCATTTTCTGTAATGGGCTCAAGTAAGGGTCCTAGTAACCTAGGGTCCAAGTAACCCTTGTTTACGGTACTGTCCGCCCATGAAACCCGAGCCTATCACTCGCGAAAAGTTCCACTTAAAAACGGGTAGATGGGTTGTGGCTTGTGGGTGATAACTTTCCGAAGTTTCCAAGTTAAAACTTGCATTATTTGCTATTCTTTTGACATATTCAACTAATTTATGTATTTGAAATTAACATCGTTCCACGTTGTTTGATGCGGCTCAAAATGCTTCTTATTATTCTTTCCCTTATTGTTATCTTACCTAACACCCCTATTTTGGTAAGATCAGAGAAGACCTGACGCATGCGTAAATGCAAGGAAGATTTTACCAAAGTAGATCAGGCAGTATTCTGTGATTGTTTTGTTTCATACGACTCCTAGCAAAACAAAGAAGTTGCCATCACTGAGCCATAAAATGACTCACTGCTATGAAGGTTTACATAAAAGGTAGGACTAGTACTGCCATTACTTGAGAATTGTAGGGACAGTGGTCGGAAATAGCGCGCTACAAGTAGCGAAACTACTGTAGTAGCTACATTTTTTAGTAGTTTGTAGTGCAGCGCACTACTTTAGAAAAAAAAAGTAGAGTAGTGAGTAGCGCGATACAAAAACATAGTAGTTTGTAGCGATTTCTGAAAACTACTTTTAAATTTAAAAAAAAAATTAAAAATTTAAAAAAAAAGAGAACGGAGGAAAAAAACAAGGTGATTCTTGTGGCGAATATTCATAAAAATTGTAAAATCATCTAAAATGGACAAATTTTAGCAAAAAAAAAAAAAAGAAGGAAAAGTAACAAAAAAATTCAAAGACAATTCCTATTTTTATTCCATATTCAAATAAGGTAATTTTTTAATCTTAACCACTTTTCGAATTTTTTCGGTCGATCCTCAAACGGTGTATTCTTTTTATTTATTTATTTTTTAAAAAGTAGCGAAGTAGCGACTACATTTCAAAAGTAGTGTAACTCGCTACATTTAAAAAAAGTAGTTGTAGCTGTAATTAACTACATTTATAAGAAAGTAGTTGTAGTTGTAGTTCGCTACAAAAAATATGTACTTTTCCCAACCACTGGGCAATAGGATATAGGTGATAGGTGACAATTTTTGAAACTTACTTTTTACCATGGATGAAGGTGATAAGTTCATCCGCGTATAATGTCCCCTTCGTCATAAAAATGCTTGGTAATAAGAATATGACCCCGTTTTACTTATTGAGAGAAATCCATTAAAAAAAATAACGCAACATTTTTTTTAAGCTTTTTCTAAAAATTAAAAAAAAAATCTACATATCACCTTTGTCCCCTTGCCCTTTCAATTTTTAAAGATGTTTTGCTTAAAGATTTCTCACAAAAACATACCACGTTTACATATGCCCCGCTTGTCCTTTTATCTACATTTCAATAAAGTGCATTATTTCAGTACGTTTAAATGTAAACAAGTTGTCATATTTTATTAAAATAAAGACACACTAGCTAATATAATGTCTTTTATTACATCATCTCTAACATTCATGACACAAATGGTCCCGATTCCAATCTAAACATCGAGAAATTGCTTTAACATCATTTGGACTTAGACGAAGGTAAACGAAACATTCATATATATTTACAAAAATATTTACAGTCAGTATTTACAATAAGATTCCTTAAAAGACACTATTTTTCTTCTGGTTAATACTTGGTAATAGAAACATAAGGCATAACCAGTGTTCTAGCTGTGGAGAATTCGTTATTGAATTAAAAGAAATTGGTGGATAAACTCTAAAGTATTTTCAAAAATTATGTGTTTTTAATAAGCATTCATTTCCACTATAATGTCTCTTAAAGCTGTTATTAAGTAATGTGACAAAGCGGTTCATTAAAAAATTTCACTTTTTTTCCCAAATTTATCAACGATTGTAATTTTTAACGAAAGGCTGTAAAATAAAATTAAGAGAGGGATTTCAAACTTGGAGATGGAAGGTTTCTTTTCTGAATAGATTGTTTTTCAGACTTTTTCCATAGACATCAGCGATTTTTTTTAATTAAAACATCACAAGTCTGTCCGTTAAGGATAATTTTTTGTCATATTTTGAGTACTTTTCCATTAAAATAATGTTCTAGTCATTAGCAAATAGACATTGAGAACATAATTCAACGCCTAAGTCTAATTTTCTCAACGATGATGATGATCATATAATAGCAATTATACTTAAACTCTTATTTTTTTTATGTATCAAGTTAAAACTTTTAGCAGTGTAGAGTGTGCCAGCCTTTGTTGACAGGAGAAACTTTAGTTCTAAAAGATCAAAAAGAATATACTGGAACATAATCTTTTCTTATTTTAATACCATCTTATAATTTATTTATATATATTCATTTTTTCTTTATAAGAGCCAGATCCTAGTGCACTGTCAACTACGGCTGGTTTACCTGTTCATTCATGATTAAGTCAGCCTTCTCGTTATCAACAATTCATATAGTCCTCTGATAAGGAAACATTTTTTACAATTATGGTATGATTGTCATATTCATTTACAATCGGGTCCTATGATAACTCAAATACGTTATCATACACGTCCTGTCTATAACAAATCTTCAATAAAAAATACTATCTCTGTCAAATATACTAACAAACTGTTCCTCTCGTTAATAAACTAGTTACATCTTGGTCTTTTTTTTTTTTTTTTTTTTGTCAAAATAATCCCAAACGCTGTCATAGCTCTTTTAAAATCGGTCTCCTTTGACTAATACATTAAACAGATCTTATCTTGTAGAGAAAATTAACAACCTTAAAGAGGCACAAATAAGCAGGGATGCTGCAGACACGTGTTTCGGCGTTACAAGGAACGCCTTTTCCAATGCAAAAAAAAATTTGAGCTTATGGATGCACGTCGGATGTCTGTGCATCCATAAGCTCATTTTTTTTTTGCATTGAAAAAGGCGTTCCTTGTAACGCCGAAACACGTGTCTGCAGTATCCCTGCTTATTTGTGCCTCCTTAACGTATTTAATTTTATCTACATCAATAGCACAAAGGTTTTTGTAAACTTTAGAGCTTATCTTGGTCGAATTGTCCGTCAAACCTGTCAAATCTGTTATCAAAGTCAGTCTATATGTCTCAAATATGTTATTACTCTGGTCTACCTTTTTCAAGTCTGTTACCCAACAGTGTCAAAATCTTCAGAGTCTATTGCTAATCTGCATCAAATGTGTCTTAAACTGAAATAAGTTATGTCAAATGTTCCAAAACCATTACCCGAGTCGAGTGGTTTATCAAACTGGTCCTACGTCTGTCAGCAATGTTATCAAATTCCTCTTACATCAGTCAATTCTGTCGTCAAACGGGCTTTACTTAAGTCAAATCTGTAATCAAACTCGTTCGGTATTAATTCCATCGTGTTGGATATTGGATTCAATGGAAATGCATTACACATATACCTTATCTCCAAAAGATTCAACATTGTTATTTTCAGAAATATCTGTGACAAATAAGTCGTAAAACTGGTCCTGTTTGTGTCAAATATTCCAAAAACACCGGTATTACATGAGTCAAACGGGTAATCAAACTGATCTTACGCCAGTCCAAAATGGTACTAAACTTCTCCTATGTCTGTCAAGTTTTTTATCAGACGCATCGTATCTTTGTCAAAAGTCTGACAAATAAGTCGTAAAACTGATCCTATGTGTCAAATATTCCAAAAATATTGATCCTACCTGAGTTAAATGGATTATCAAACTGGTCCTACGTCGGTGTAAAATGTGACTAATGGTCTTCTATGTCTATCAAATACTCCGAAAACACCAGTATTACATGAGTCAAATGGGTAATCAAACTGATCTTACGTCAGTCCAAAATGGTACTAAACTTCTCCTATGTCTGTCAAGTTTTTCATCAGACGCATCGTAACTTTGTCAAAAGTCTGACAAATAAGTCGTAAAACTGATCCTATGTGTCAAATATTCCGAAAACATTGGTCCTACTTGGGTTAAATGGGATATCAAACTGGGGTACTACGTCGGTGTAAAATGTAACTAATCGTCTCCTATGTCTGTCAAATATTCCAAAAACACCTGTATTACATGAGTCAAATAGGTAATCAAACTGATCTTACGTCAGTCCAAAATGGTACTAAACGTCTCCTATATCTGTCAAGTTTTTCATCAGACGCATCGTATCTTTGTCAAAAGTCTGACAAATAAGTCCTAAAACTGATCCTATGCGTCAAATATTCCAAAAAAATTGGTCCTACCTGGGTTAAATGAGTTATCAAACTGGTCATGTCACTAAAAATGTCACTAATCGTCTCTTATGTCTGTCAAATCTCACCAAACGCATCGTACCTTTGTCAAATTTATGATTATACTGTCGTGCTAAACACAAAAGTCGTATCTGCACTTTTTAATGAAATTGAGTTATTGCCAGGCTTGTCATTTAGAGGGGGGCAGGGGAGTCAATTGCCCCCCCCCTGACTTTGGGAAATCAATATATTGGCATATAAGTGGGCGTGGTTTTTACCACATTTTGGTAAATTTTACATTGTGTATGCACCTCTTGCCCCCCCCCCCTGGAAAATTTCGAAATGACGTCCCTTGTTATCGCCATCAGGTGACTCTTTGTGACGTATTTTGCCTAAATACAAAATTACATGGTCATGTGAGAATGGGGAAGTATTTTTTTTCAAAAATTCTGAAAGAGTTTCATCTGAATCAAGTACATGGTTTCGCAAAACTTTAAAGAGTTTTATCTCAGTTTGAGCTCGATTGCAGATACCACACTTATGCGCTTAGCTATACTCCTCTTCTGTTAATTCCATTGCTTTCGGCAATAAATTCACAATAGAAGTGCATTCATTACACAGGTGTACTAACTCCAATAGATTCAACATTATTACAGTGAACTCTCCCTTATGCGCCTGCCCTAGGAACGAACAGAAAAAGGCGCATAAGTGAGAGAGACGCATAAGTGAACAAGCCTATTTAAAGGACTAAAACCTAAAGGGAAAAATACAACACCGGTTCTAATGAGAGAGTGAATAAGAATGTTTCTATAGAAAAGGGACCTATTACTACGGTTTGGCAATTACTGTAACGTAACTATTATGATAAAGAGAAAACAAAAGTTGTAGCATACCTAATTACAAACTATTCCCTTTAAAACGATGCATAATAGATAATTGTCCCTCTCCGAACTCATGCGGAAAAAATGCCTTCCGTGAGTAATAAAGGCGAAAGATTAAAGAGGAAAGTAAAGAAAAATGCGTATTTTTTAAAGAAAATAAATAAATTTTCATGCATTTTAGGGAAAATTCGGCGCATAAGTGAAATATTTATCTTTAGAGCGACGCATAAAAGAATGATACTATCATTATTTTGCTATGGAATGTGCTGGGACCATTTAAAATCGTCGTATAAGTGAAGAAGGCGCATAAATGAGGCGGCGTATAAGTGAGAGTTCACTGTATTTTCCCCAAAACCCGACCTATTTCCCCGAATGTCCATTTAATAGCATTTCAAACCACAACTGCAGTTTTCACTAATAAAGCTTTTCCACTGACGTTTTCCAAAGCTACTGCAACATCATGCAGAAAATAAACGAGAATTGAAAACTTTTCGCAAGGTTCGGTTAAACGTACGATGACATTTCAGAATCGGCAACAAGGGGAGAACAATAAATTCACAATAGAAGTGCATTCATTACACTGGTGTATTAACTCCAATAGATTCAACATTGTTATTTTCTCCAAAACCCGACCTAATTCCCTGAATGTACTTTTAATAACATTTCAAACCACAACTGCAGTTTTCGCTAATAAAGCTTTTCCACTGACGTTTTTCAAAGCTATACTGCAACATCATGCAGAAAATAAACGAGAATTGAAAACTTTTCGCAAGGTTCCCCGGGTAAACGTACGATGACATTTCAGGATCGGCATAAGGGGAGAACAATAAATTCACAATAGAGGTGCATTCATTACACTGGTGTATTAACTCCAATAGATTCAACATTGTTATTTTCCCCAAAACCCGACCTAATTCCCTGAATGTACTTTTAATAACATTTCAAACCACAACTGCAGTTTTTGCTAATAAAGCTTTTCCACTGACGTTTTCCAAAGCTACTGCAACATCATGCAGAAAATAAACGAGAATTGAAAACTTTTCGCAAGGTTCCCCGGGTAAACGTACGATGACATTTCAGGATCGGCACAAGGGGAGAAAAAATTCTTATTTTTAAGAGGTACGGTGAGTGAAATAGTGTGAAAAAAGAGAGAAAAACCAATTTCAGACCTGTCGCTGGGATGTTTATTTTTCCTCACCAGGAAGTGGATTTTTATCTTTTATCTCGATTTTCTCCAAGTTGATAGCCTTACTTGACATAAGATAGGAATAACACCACAAGCTGTACCTACTTTATTATAAAAGTAGACATTCTAACAGTAAAGTGGTCTTATACAAGAAAACTGAGCTGTCACGACCTCACTATTGCTGATCTTACTTATAACTTGCGCGGTGCAATATTTTTTACCAGTGTGTAGGTATATGGAGACAAATTTTGAAGGTTCAACATATTATTTTAGTACTATCCGAGTTTGACACTTTTATAAATAAATGGTCAGTAGTTTCGCAATTGTTTTAATGAATTGGGAGTTTTCTTTCCTTTTTTTTTTCCATTTTCAACTTATTTAATTCTGGCTAACAAATTCAAAACATTAAATATGGCGTAACATTTTTCTTATTTTCGTAGTGCTTCATTGTTTCAACACGATTAAAAAATATCAACATCTGAAAGCACTTTTTAAAACATGTGTTTTATAACAAACAATATTTTTAATTAATTAGATTTTATAGGTCTTTACGCCTTTATTGTATCGATTAATTTTTAAACCGACTTTTATGCTTTGTTTCAGTATAGTGAACGCTGGTCAATTGAATCAGTAGTAATTTGAAGCAACTATTATAATGAATCAAATAATCAAAAGCAGAACAAAATCCTGCGTTATTAAATTTGCCACTTTATTGAATCCGCCGCTTTTTTGAATCGTCTTGTTTTTGTTTTTTAAAAAGGAAGGGTTTTTTGTCCCTTTTTTGCGTACCTTTAAACATCCAAAAATAAATAAATAAATAAATAAATACCTGAACAAAAACGACTCACTTTGTTCTTCTCTTTGGGTAATATAGAACAAAAGTACTCAATTTTATTTTCTTGTTTAAATACATCTCAAAGGAAAAATATGGTCATTCCATAGAAATGTCAACCTCAGTCGAAGAAAAAAATATACCGAAGTGAAAAAAGTATCAAAAAATAAAATAATTAAAAAATAAATAAATAAAAACCATACAACATAAGAAGTTAAAAAAAATTGAAAAAGTATTGTAATTATCACTGAGATTAGCCATAATAAATAGTTAGTAATATGTTTACTGCTTGTTATTCGATGGTTACGTTAGTTACGTTACGTTAGTCACACGCCATCTTGAGTAAAAGTGACACTTAAGACCAAAAAAATTAAGATTTAATAAATGTATTTTATGTTTTTAAAAGCCAACTTTACACATTTTTCAAATATATCATTCCATTTTTAACACTTGCTTAACTTTGAGAAATGTTCGCCTCACAACATGAGCATTCATTTTCAGGGTTGCAAAAATGTTACGTTAGTCACGCTGCTATTTTGGTTGAAAAAATATCTACTGTCAGTCATTTTGTTTTAAATTCTTAGCAGAAATGATACATAGATACCATGTACATTGTAAATCACCAGCATAATTGAAAAATATTTTTTATCCTTTAAGTTACAAGTAAAAACAGTTACAAAATCAGCTCTGAATGTCACGTTAGTCACTATAGAATGACCCAACAGCTTTCTAATTTTTAAGAAGCTTTTTAGCGAGGAGCGGAGAGGAAGGGGGTGATTCACAGAAGGTGGATTTTTTTTTCTTATTTACCTGAACGCAAATCATTCTAATTCTCATTTGCTCTTTTTTCTACCTTTTTTTTTTTTTTTTTTTTTTCACTCTTTTGCAAGGAATTTTTATCAGTAGTTCTAGCTTAATAACCAATGTAAAAAATTACTTTAAGATATTATTAATTTTTATTGAATTTGAATTAGATAAAAGGAACAATTTATACGGATGGGAAAAAAATGTAAATAACTCATGGAGGAATAATACTACATATGGATATTTGGCAGAATTTTTACGGTTATTATTATTTTCTGCTGTGAAAAATGATCTAATAGTTCAACGACACATACATTCAATTTCCATCACGAATGTAGCATGCAAACACTTTATAGTCAGCCACCAATTTCTCTTAATTACACTTCTAATGCAGATACGTAAAATTTCTACCAGGAACTAGATAAGAGCTCGGTCCTTTCTACGCGAGTTAGTTACGTCATCAGTAACGCAGAAACAGGACCATGCGATTGGTTTCCGTGACTGTGACGTCACTGTCGAAAGTGCTCTTATCGTATATGTGTCGGAAGCGTGGCAATGCTTTTAAGCAGTCATCCTTTAAGCGTGCAGAAGCGGTGTTTCTATTTGTGCAAAAGGAAATACATCAGAACATTTAACAAATGAAAAAAAAAAGTCGTATATTTCGCTGAAATAAGCAAAAATATAATTTTAGCTTTTTTTTTTTTAATGAACAATGTAAAAAATGAAAGTTGTTTTTACAGTATATTACTGTTATTTTACAGTAATAAACTAAAAATTTCTAATTTTACAGTAATAATATAAAATTGTTAATTTTACAGTACTAAAGTGTAAAATTTCCTATTTTACAGTTTATTACCTTGCATTTTACAGTATTAAGCTGGAACCTCGGCTGCCAGTATTATATTGTTGTTTTTGCAGTATAATATTACTAAATTTTACTGCAATAAACTGTAAAATTTCTATTATACAGTAATAAACTGTAAAAATGTTAGTTTTACAGTTTATTACTGTGCATTTTACAGTTTTAAATTGGGACCTCGGCTGCAGGTATTATACTGTAAAAACAACAGTTACTTTTTTGAAGTTAGTGTATCTGTAAAGTGGAAAATACTATGATTTTTTTCAAACATGTATGTAGATTAAATGAATTTTCCGAAGATGGATTTTATTTGAATGGGGGAGTTTCCTTCAGTCAAAAGTACTACTTTTTGTTACTAAAATTGATAGAATGATATAAAAAAATAACATGGACCCGGAAAATACTTTAATTTTCCTAACAGTTTATTTTTTATTAATTTTTTTAAATACCCTACCTTGAAAACGGGGCGTAGTTTTTGTGACGTCAGTGGTTCACCTAACAGCTCCCTTTCCAATAATAACACCATTTTGCTTGACTTGAGTTGTCCAATCGCAGGAATCGATGATGTCACGACCTTTGTCATCTCACTACAACCAATTAGATTTCGCGCTTACGTGCACCACTGACGTCATGCGTAGATGTTTTTTTTTTCGGAATAGCATCTGCGCACCGGTTGAAATAATTCATAAAAAATATATAACTGTCAAAAAATAAAAAAAAATGGTCAATTCCTATGTTTTGTAACATGCTCTTTCAGAAAAAAATACTTTTGAAATTTCGAAAACTCCCCCATTGGTAAAATTGGTTTTAGCATGCTAATTTTATATCATATGGAAAGCGAATAGTACATATGTTAAGTACTGCTTAGATACAAATACAGAAGGTATGCAAATGAAATGAGATTTTAATTTTGTTCTTTCGTAAAAAGTTATCTAAAATAGCTTCAGTTTGAGCTTTGGTGATTTATTTATAGGCAATAATTGATGTCTTCAGTGTAGCTTCAGACTAAAAATATTCATTAAAAAATTGAAAACATTAAACGAAACAAAATACCAATGGATTTTGCTTTTAAGTAAAAAAACATCATTATTCTATTGTTCATTTACAGTTAATATTTTAATATATGTTGCTATTATATTAACTAATTCCTAAACCATTATTTGGCTGCCTATAATCGTAACATTGATAACACAGAAAACTGATTAGAGCAACCCGGATTGCTGAAAAAGACGACTTCGTTTTGACACGGTTGAAAAACAACCTCGCGCAGGTGACGCCATTTTTTTCGTCATGAACACGTCACTATATGGGTTTATTACAGAGTGACAAATCAAATTTGAAACATTTTTTTTCATTACATTAGATAATTAAGATAAAATGCTGTTATCAGCCGTTGTTAAAGTTCCTATAATTCGCAATGACTAAACCTTCTGTCATAAATTAGCATTTCACATTCTTATGATAGTTACGAACTGAACTACCAAGTTGAACGCAATGTGACAGATTCCTCATTTCTTGAATTATAAAGAATTTGATATCAACTCCGTTGCTATTAAGTTAGCCTGTCTCTTATCAGCAGCGGATTTACCATGTCACAAATATCTCAATGGCAAGGGACCCTCATGACATAAGGATTCCAAAGAGGACCCAAAAAGACAGATGATATATATTGTTCGTAGGTCTGTTCATCTATATGCGTTATAAAATTTTTATCCCATAGTAAACTTTTTGTAAGTGCAGTTTCCCCCCTTAAAATACAAGATATACGTGAAACAAATAAATGTGAAAGAATAGCAAACATGATCAATGTTTTCAGTTTGTAATACTAATTATAATATACAATAACTTTTTTTTCGTTCATATTTAAAAATGTACTGCATTGTTCGTTAGATAAAATCATTTTTCAAATTATGAAAAATAATATAAAATAATGTGTTTATATTTTTAAACTACGATGAGTATGATTTCGATAATAGAGTCGATGTATTTGATGTTAAAAATCAACGTAAATAAAGCACAAATAAGGTAGAAAGCTGTACTTTCTACTTTATTTGTGCTTTATTTGCTTTGATTTTTAACTTTAAATATAGTTCAGTACAAAGCTTATTTGATCATTTTTCATTTAAAAGAGTAGATGGCTTTCATTTAAAAAAATTATTTTCATGACGTGTTCATGACGTACAGGCTGACGTCACTCTAAAAATGGCCAATACCGGTTGAGACGTGAAAATATCCGATTATTTTTATGGATTATTGTCACTTAAATCATTTTCGCTGTTTCTTTGTTCTGAAATGTGTACTTTGTGCATCCGAGCGGCTGTGTAGAGCCATGAAAAGCTCATAGAGGGGTTTGTGAGTAGGGACTTTGTACTTATGTTATACATGGCGTACTGACAACTGCTGCAACACAAAGCTGCACCCTTCAACTAATGAAAGAATGTCTGGTTATTTGGTTCCTATATAAACTCAGTGTATAAAATAAGGAGATGGCTTTGAAGTTCCTCCCAGTTCCATTCACTCTCATGTAATTTTCACATTCGCTTCATTTTTCCCAGGCATGTCGGTGGAGAGTTCTCAGTTTCAAGTTTTCTCCAAACTGCTCGATGACATCTGTAAATAAAGAAAGAGAGAATTTATTAAGGAGGTATTGTACAAAGAGTATGAGAAGCAACATTAAAAACGCACACGCACATTAACAAAAAGCACATACTCAGTAAAAAAAAATTCCTGAACTTTTACCGTAAAATATAATTCACTGTAAAATTTTATGGAACAGAAAATGATAATTAAAAAGCGCGAGATACGAACGACAAGGATCGAAATCGGGACCCAATTTTTTCACACTGCTTCCACGGTACCAGATGAGACAAATCAGGAGAGCGATAATAGGGCGTCATGTGCATTAGGGTGGGGCGAAAAATAAAAAGTTTTTCAGATCAACTTCTAATAGTTGCCAAAAGTTGTCTTTGGTGATAGTTAGCTTTTGTGCAAAATTTGAGAAAACTCGGTTAATGTCTTCAGGGGGCGCTGCGATCCCAAAGTTTTACCATAGCTTTGTTATGGATTTTATGGTTAAAATATCAAAAAGAATGCCTTTAGCTAGTCTCTTTGAGTTTTTTTTTACTCAAAAGATGTTTTCATGCATTTAAAACATATGAAATAACTCACAAACATTATTTTATATAATATATTTATATTTCAAAAAAATCACTTTTTTTTTTTACGTTTTTGTTTCTTTTTAAATGCTTGAAATATAAATATATCATATAAAATATTTTTGTGAGTTATTTCATATGCTTTGAATGCATCAATATATCTTATGAGTAAAAAAATGCAATGAGATTAGCTAACGGCTTTTGTTTTCATATTTTAACCATAAATTCTCGATAAAAGCTATGATAAAACTTAGCGATCGCAGCGCCCCCTGAGGGTATTAACCGTTTTTTCTCAAATTTTGCACAAAAGCTAACTATCACCAAAGACAACTTTTGTAACTATTAGAAGTTGATCTAAAAACCTTTTTATTTTTCGCCCCACCCTAATGTGCATATCTCACAGCATGGACGTCATCTGAAGTTTTTTCCAGCGGGGGGGGGGGGCAAAGGGTTCAAACTCAATGCAATTTCATCAGAAAACATCAAAAGCCACGCCCACTTATATGTAAATGCAATGATTTCTCAAAGTCAGGGGGGGGGGCAATTGACCCCCCTGCCCCCATTAAATGACGGGCCTGTCTCACAGTAAGTCAGGTGGTGATCAATTGGCGCTGCAATCGCAATTTTTTATCGGTACAATTCACAGTAAAAATGTTCTGTACGGTAAACGCTACAGTTTACAGTAACATTTACCATAAAAGCTTCCTGAATTTTTAACAATGTATAACAGGCCCGTCATTCGGGGGACCCACCGACCGGCTATGAGAACTCAATGAATATTTATATGTAGGTGGGCGTATAGTTTTTGTAGTTTTCCGATAAAATAACATCGTGTTTTCATACTTTGACCCCCTCCCCTCCTAATGGAAAAAATTGCTATGACGGGCCTGACACCCAATACATTTAGACTTCTTTCTCGTCTTAATTCGTCTTTTTTAAATACAACTGTACATAAAAAAAAGCTAAAAAAAAGCTCAAATTTGAGCAATATTTCCCCCTTCAAAGCAGTAATAAAAATGAGTGTCCCAAAACTATAATTTTGCTTAGGAACGTTTGTCATTCGTTCCGTCTTTCGTTTTTTTTCAAATGAATTTTTAAACTTCTTTTTATGGTATTCTGTGTTTTTTCGGAAGCTAATTTACCTATGTGTAGTAATCAACACAGTAATTTATCTAAAAATTTAAATATTGTACCAATGAAAAATGACTTGGTAGTTTTGAAAGGGTCTTATTGTTCTTTATTTAACTCTTTTATTTTTGTAGGAGAAAAAAAAACAGCTTTTCTTTTTTTTATGTCACTAATATTATAGGTCCATGGACCAATCAAGTTTAAAAAGTAAAGTTGACTAGAGGGAAGCTCTCATCCCTCCATACTTTTTCGCTGCTTTTTTCTATGCACTTACACATTTTTCTTTTGCTGATGATTCAACATTGAGTAACTTTATTTCTCCACCAGCCAGGGGTGCCCCGAGCTATTTTGGGGGGGGGGGGGGGGGAATTATCAATTTGCCGACTGAAGTTCTAATTTTACCGAATGATAAAATACAAGCATACACACCTGTCGTACATGCAAAACATTTAGAGAGAAAAATCATGAGGCATCTTTTAAAATACAATTCTAAAAACTAAAAGGAACAAGTAACCTCAATGTTGCAATATTGTCTTCAAATTGCCGAATCGTCAGTTAAATGTGCCAAACACGGAAATTATTGGGAGGTCACAGTGACTTCCCGTGACCTCCCATCGGGGCTCTCCTGCCACCAGCATTTATTCTAATGCATTGTTATAATTAACCCTAAACATTGTCGGCAGATATTAACTATTAATGCAATTTGATCTTATTTATCAGTCAATTGGTGAGTCGAAATAATTAAAAAATAACACCAAACCATGGAATTAAAAATCTTCTACTCTTCTTGCTCTAGGCTGAATCCCCTTTCTTTTCCTTCACACAGGAATGCCCACAGGGGGGGATTATGACGCAAGTTGCGCCATCAATTTTTTTTTTTTGGGGGGGGGGGAGGGATTTTTTAAAACTAATTTATTTAATTATTTATTCATTATTCTTTTTTTTTTAATTCAAATTATTTATTAATTTTTTTTCATTCTATTCTGCCCATAGTTCGAACTTTAAAAAAATGAACAATATATGAAAAATAATAGTTATAATTTAAAAAAACAAATAATATTTAAAAAAATAAATAATATTTAGAAAAACAAATAATATTTTTAAAAAATAAATAATATTAAAAAAAAATAACAAATAAGATTTAAAAAAATAAACAAAGAAGATTTTAAAAAATAAATAAATAAGATTTAAAAAAATAAATAAAACAAAGAAGAGGGGTAAAAAAACAGCAAATGGTAGTGAAACTTTTTTTTGGGGGGGTGGGATGGGTAATTCGTGCCATTGAGCTTGGGGGGGGGAGGGAGGGATGGGCACACCTGTGAGAAAATATCTACTGTCAGTAATTTTGTTTTAAATTCTTGGCAGAAATGATTCATAGATACCTTGTACATTGTAAATCCACCAGCAGAACAAAAAAAAAATAATTATGTTTTAAGTTACAAGCAAAAAGTTACAAAATCAGCTTTGAATGTAACGTTAGTCACCATGAAATGACCCTTAACATTGTCTCCTGTTGCTGACACTCCAGTATACTCTTTTTTAACAAAATACATCGTATTTCGTTAGACTTCTGAATCAATGGGCTTTTTCTGATTGAACTTTTCCACTACTCAGACTTACATGGAAAAACACTATTCGAGTAAAACTCATATAATCATCCGTCAAATAACATTTTTTTGTTTTTTTATATTTCTCAATAGGTTAAAAAATTTAACGTGGCACGACGAACTTTTTTCCTACAGAAAGTGGCACGCTTCCCAGAAAGGTTGGCTACCCCTGATATATATAGATAATTATCTTAATTTTATGTTAAAAATGCAAGGAAATGATGTCATTTTTAGAGATGTTAATGTAGACTGAAAGCATAAACTCAGATATGTTATTTTGATATATTACTCAGATATGATACATTACATATTAACATCAGATCTGTAACACTCATCAGATCTGTAACGGCTTAAAAGTGAGTAATCTAAGGAGGGGGTAAATAACTTCCTTGACCTCCCCCCTTTTATTTTCTTGCCTTTAGACCCAATTTAGACTTAGAATCCAAATTTAATTTTTTTCTGCAAAAATTTTTTTTAATCAGGAAACTCCAACTTCAAATTGGCACTTTTCAAAATATTATCTCACATACACGTCGTACATACATAACATTCAATGAGAAAGAATATTAGGCATCTTCAAAAAAAAAAAAAAAACTTTAAAAATTAAGAAGAACAAATAATCTCAATGTTGCAATATTACTTTCGAATTGCCGAATCGTCAGCAAAATTTTCCGAATAAGAAACTTTTGGGAGGCCACAATGACCTCCCGTGACCTCCCATAGGGGTGCTCGTGGTCACACGTACATCAAATCATCCACGTTTTCAAGATGTTTCAGGACAAGGAATTAAACTTTTAACAACCATATCAGGTTGCAAGAATTTTCCAACAGATGGCGCGCGGCGTCCAATTTGCGAAATTGTCGCAGGTGTGTCGAATGCTCGGTGACAAATCACAAATGTTGGCTCCTCATTTTCCAAATGGCGTTTCCTTGTTAGCCGGCCGATAAGAAACATATTCAGAGACATTTCAATTCCTGAGAATGTAGAAATTTATGAATTAAATGTCAGTACCATTTGCTTTTCATGCCATAATTCAATGTACGGAAGTTCTATATTAAAATAAATGTTTTGACATGTACGGGTAGCGGTAGATGAATATTTTTTAAAATTATTATTGTTCTTTAATAAAGCGCTATTAACCATTGAAAATTAAAAATCTGAATTTTAAACACAAATTCTTAAATTCTTAATATCAACAAAATATAGAGGTTTTCCTTCATTAATTAATCTCAGAGTGAATTTAAATAAATCCATAAATAAATTTTATTTATCTATTTGTTAATTGCTGTTGAATTTCGTATGATGAGTATAGTAAATAGGGATGCACCGATAAGCAAATTGGCCAATTACCGATTAACGATTAATCGGCAGTTGATAATCGACCGATTAATCGGTCTAGCCGATTAATTATTAATTTGGTTGTTTTCAGTACTATTAATTTCACCGTTACAGTTTTTTCTTCGTTTTTTTTTTACAATTCTAACTTTTGAAATAGTTCCTATTTTTTTCTTCCATTTTCCTAAATTTCCCAAAATAATTTCAAAATTTTATCAAATTTCTCTGAACTAATTTTCATATTATTTTCAATAATATTGCATTAACACATTGCTAATTATGTAAACTAAACATGAAAATTCAAAAAAAAAAAAAAAGGGAGGGGAGTCTGTGTGGTGAGCAATCCAATTTTGAAGTTCTTTCAGTTTCAATTTTTCAATTATTAGTAGCTATGTAATTCAAGACTTTTATTCTTTGTGAAAATTGAAGATTATCTAAAAGCAAGGAGAAAAGTATCGACGCATGAAAAATGTTGCTACATTAACTATGTGTATTTTTATTCAAAAATAGGAGAATTAATGTATTAAAAACTTTACATCAACGGTGAGGATTATTATTACTGTTAATAAAATTATTCATCATAAATTCTTAGTAAAGGTTTACTTTAAAAATAATATTTAAAAAATATTTTTCCGCCGATTAATCGGCCTGATTTTGCCGATTAGTAACAATCGGCAAAGTGGCCGATTATGACCGATTAATCGGTACTGCCGATTAATCGGTGCATCCCTAATAGTAAACAACTCCTATTGTTGCAAACGCAACATTTTATTAGACTTAAGGCGACAAGGGACTATCATTTTTTTCTTTAGCAATTTTCAATGAATTTCTTTGAAATTTGCAGCATAGCTATATGTTGCAAAAACTAACACATATAAAAATTTTCGTTGAAATATTTTAAAATTTGTTTTTTTTTTTAATTTAAAATTTGAATTTTAACGATTTTTCTTTTTTATTCCAAGCGCCTGAAATTTCATCAAAATGATAAAATACAAGCAAAATGTGGAACATAAAACACCAGAAAGTGAAATGTTGGGAGTACTTTTTCTATATATTGTGGCAAAAATTAAAGAAAAAAAAACAAACTAAAATTTACATTTTTTTTTGTGAAAGATATCCATATTTCAATAAAACATAGCAAATATATTCAACACAGCTAGTAAAATAGAAAATTCCTTCCCAACAAAATGTTAAAAAACCTCTTAAGTACATGGCAAAAAATTTTTAGCAAATTTAAATAATAATTTTTTACACTGGAGCAGTATGAAATTTGTAAACACGCGTAAAATTATGTTTTGAGAAAATCAACATTTACTGTTGTATATTTCATTATTAAATTAGTTTTGAATACAAATTCACCACAAATAAGGTAAAGCTATTTATTTACAATAGCAATAACATGTATTTCAATCATATAGTTTTTAGAAATATCATCAAAGAAGAACCGATTTTTTGACCATTTTTTGCTCATCTGAAAGCCCCTTCTCACCTTAATTGAATGCACTCACAAAAAATTAATCATTACTTCGTCAGAGTCTGTAAGGTTCTTAAAACTATTTTAATATCGCAAACATGAGCCCGCAGTTTCATCCCCGCACGATATCAGATAGAATAGAATTTTTTACGTATATGCAGCGAAGATACATACATAAAGAAGACTAAAACAAATAAAGGGAAGTTAAAAAATAGAAAAGATAAAGATGGAGAAAGATATTAAATGGAAAATATATTCAATTAACGGTATAATACCTTCACATAATGGTATACTATATTCACGTAAAGGTATAATATTTTCATATATATATATGAATAATTCAGTATAACATTGAATGTTTACATGGCAAAATAACTGTATGGTTTCATAGCCAATAACTATGACAAGGTGGCCAATTACTATCAATTGGACATTTTTGTTTTTGTGTTGACTTTTTTCTAACAATATGTTTGAAAAAGTGTTTCCAGACAGTATGAGTAATAAAATGCATTAATATAGTATCATATGAAGTATTTTTATTCATGCAGAAATATTTCATTTATTTTTTATTCAAGCATACAAATACGATGTCGCTAAAGTAGCCAATTACTATACCGCTTCAATTATAATAATTTTACTTCAGAGAGTTGGTGTGAATTTGAATTTATTCAGTGGACTTCCTTCCCATTTAAATGCACGGGCATCGCCGTGCGGGTACTGCTGGTATATTTATACAGCTAAGATGTTTTAGTATACAATTTCGAGATTTGCATCCTAAAAAAAAAAAAAAAAAAGTCTTCAGGGCCGTAACCAGATCTTAATTTCGGGGATGGTTTTACCAAACCTATTTCTCGTGAAATCTAAAAATTCAATAAAATTTGATTTCATATAATAATGTTCTATTGATTTTTGTTACAATAGATGCTAAAAGGGTATTAACAAAAAAAAAATGTTAAAAAAAATGACTCATCCTTTCAATGAAGAAAAAATCTCGATAGATGAGTTTACTTATAATACGCGCATTCGAGGGAGTACTTTTGAAATTTCTGTCTTACGGGGGGGGGGGACACTTATAAGATGTGTTAAATATAGAGTTTGGTACTTACAAATTTGAACTTTTCCTTGCTATATGGTTGACATTTTACAATATTAGAGCGTATATGCAAATGATGACAAATGATAACGTCATGGTTAGATCAGAGCTATCATACATGAACATTTATCACCATGATTGGCGAATGTTTTTATTTACAACATGGTGCTCATTTTCAAACATCGCCAAGAGGGGGGCAAATCCGATTTGTACCGAATTTTGGTGTTTTTTAGTGGTATTAAAAATTCGAAGAGAAAGGTGTATTGTTAAGAAATTGTGTTTACGATAAATACGATAAAAATAAATACTGCAGAAAAAACACTTAATTTGTGCAATTGTTCAATTTTGATAATTTAATGAAGAGAAACTATGAAAAGCATTTTTGTATTGGTTTTTGAAAATTATCGGAGGGGGTTTTAACCCTAAAAACCCACGGCACTGTCTACACTAGAGGACTTATTCTTGACACTTTTCAAAGATTTAATTATTTAACGCTATAAAAGGAATTATTATATTAGTTTTATTTCCCTTAAATCATTTATTTATAACTTCTCTAATAGGTATTTATTCATTTCATGCATGTGATATTATATACATCTTTATTTTTATTTATTAAACAATAGCATATGTTACAGTAACAATAACTTTTATAACCAGTTAGAGCCACTATTTAGACATCAGAGTTTATTCATTGACAGCTATTTTCAGACAGATCAGTCAAGCAACGATGCAACATGGGTAGCCACAGAAAGTAAGTTTTTTTTGCGCACTTTTTTTTCATAAAATTAAACTATCTTAAAATGATTTGCTTAAAATTGATCAAAGAGGTCTTCTGTAATGTTACTTTGCACAAGTAAGGTCGAGTAAAGTCAAGTAAGGTCGTATTTGCTCACATATCTGCAAAATATCCCATAAACTGGACGTTAAATGACTTAATAAATATGGCAACGGCGAAGTATTTCAAGCCTAAATTGTATGCAAACCATTCCAAGTTTTAAGCAGGTAAAAGATTTTTAAAAAATATTTTTAAAAACTTGGGCATAAATGGGTAATTGAATTTGTGTATAATTGAATCAACCACTTTCATGAATCAAATCGTCAAAAGCAGAACAGAATCCAGATTTATTAAATCAATCGCTTTATTGAATCGAGACTGTTTAGTTAGTAGATTCGAACGTGATTCGTATAAGCGGCGGCCACTGCATTAAATCCATATTTGGATCGAATTTAAGTTAAAACAATATGTTTCATTGGCAAAGTAAATTATCTAAATAAATTAAAATTCATTTGAAAACGATTTTTTTCTTTTTAATTTGCATTAAAAAATAAAATAAAATATAGGGTAATTTTCACATTAAATGAATGAAAACGCATCAGATGATTTACAAATAAATAATTTAAATGAAATAAATAAATCAAATAATTCGCTATACAATGTTAAATGATGAAACCTTTAAAAATTTCAAAATGTCCAAAATTAAGTCCACAAGTGTGTAAATACCTAAAACAAAACGGAAACACTTTTATGGCTTATCTTAAATAGAGAGCTTGGTATGTGTTCCTAGGAAGTTGTTATAAGTATCCGCTATCAAAGTGAGTAAAGCATATGTTTTTTCAACTATAAAATAACATGTACTTGACCTTTTATCACAATTTATCTTCAAGGAAAGGATACTTAGTTTCCGTTTACGGATCATTAAAATAATATTTATGGAAGGCTGAAAAACGAACGAAGGTTTGATGTTGTAGGAAAAGTCTTAACATACAGTGGTGTCAAGAAATGCTCAGTACATTTTTTTGCCTAGTTTTAAATCGAAATTTCAAATCATAAAATTATCATACTACCTTTTTTTCTAGAATGGGGTTGAAAAGTAAATGGAAATAAAACAGCGTAAAAGAGCACAAATTTGCTGAAAACTGCAAAATTTGTACGTTTCTAAGCTTTCTCACTTTTTTTTTTAAAACCTGAACTATTAATGTTGATATGAATAATATGTTTCATTCGATTTCAAAGCTGTTAATAGTTTTTTTAGTTCTGGTTTTATATTACTAGTTTTTATATTTTGTAGTAGTTCCAAAATACAAGAATATATAACGTGTTGTGCATGGCTGCTAACATTGAAAGTCGAAAATTAGGGAGGTTTATATCACTGACGGATGCAAGTTTAGTTAGTAGATTTTCCCTTGAGGGATTCTTTTCCAATAGTTTTTCGACTTTGAAGCTCTAAAAAGGCAATTTTAGATGATCTTCGATGATACTATGAGAAGTGGTTGGGATTCGGGGCTCTGATATGGAATTTTTTCGAAATTGAAGACCGAATCATTTGTAATACACATGTGTTAACCACGATATGTGGTAAAAAAGGGGGGGTGGGGGGGGGTAAGTAGGAAAAAAAACAGTCGCCCCTCCCTTGGAATATTTCTGGATCCACCCTTGGCTTATATGCAAACTTCGTAAGACTTTGCGTGAACAGATTTAGGAATAGAAATTTGTGTCGAAAATTGATCTTTAAATTATAAGTAGGCAAGGGGGGATCGAGAAACTTTTCAAGGGAGGGGCGATTGAAAACTCATTTTTTCTTTGTATATTTATTAGAAAATATTGATCAGAAAGATTTCGGACTTCAATTTCGAAATATTTCTGGGGGAGAACCCCCGGAAATCATTAAAAATTGTCCAAAATTACGTTTTTTGGACTTCAATATCGAAAAAATACCGGCGGAAAGTCCGTCAAGGGAGGGGCGATCGCCCCAATCGCCCCTCCCTTGTATCCTTGTAAGTAGGAACTCTTTATTTAGTCTTATATTGGGCACAAAGTTCGGTATTTGGGGATCCTGCAGGATCCAAAATTACGAAATGATGATTACTTTATTGCTGTAAAATCCCGCATTTTCGTGAACCTTTAATTTCCGCGATTTCTTTTAACCCCTTGTAATCGCGAAAATTTGAGCGTCATGAAATTTTTCGACAGAATAAAATTCGCGAGATTTTGAGCTCACTAAACCTTCTTGAAAATTTGCTGCTCACTAAACTAAGTGCTTTTGTATGATTACCTCTTCGGTATTGAAAAAAAGTACAATTATTATTTCCGAGAAATATTTTTAAAGAGATATCAGATCTTTTCTTCTTACTAAAGAAACTAAAAATTCTTTGCAGCAGATAAAGATTTAGAAAATTCATAGAAAAACTGCAAATGCTGTTTCACAATGTTCGGGGAATGCAAATTTTAAAAGTATACCAATGAAATAGGCGATTTTCAAAATTGACCTTTTCACACTTGGGTATGAAAAGAATTTTTTTTTTTACGATCGTGATCCAATTAATTAAGGGACTTTTTCCAAACTATTAATCATTGAAAATCCTCTTTTTAGGAAATTTCGTTGCTTTGCTGAAAATTAGAGAGATGTTTACCTTATTAAGGGGACTTGGAAGATGGTATAAAAATTGGATGTCTCCTGAAAAAATCGGGAGAGTTGGCAGTGAGTACACTCGAACCTATTATGCGGTGGATAGGCCCTGCATAAAAAATGCCCAAAACACTGCACAAAACTTCACGAGCAATGATGCACTATAACTAAAGTCATTACACAAATAAAAAAATCACACAAAAAAAGACTGTACATAAAAACAGATTTGAGTGTACGTACAGAATAATACAATGTAGGATAACATAGCATTACACAGAAGAACGACGGAACAACTTAAAAATATGGTACATTTAACATGTATTTTGAAAACCTAATGACTGTTCCGTGTTTTAGCTTCAATATTTACTATCCAACCATTTGCTTTAATTATGGTTTTTTATCTTTTGGCATAAAATGCACCGAATATCACAAGAAGTACTTTCATAACAGCAGGTTTATAGAATCAAATTGGTTGAAAAAAAATAAATTTAATATAGTACGTTGATTTGATTATTTGACTACTAAAAGATGAAGTAGAACGCAAATATTTGACGAAAGGAATAAAAAAAACTTTTTTTTTTCGTTAAATTAAGTGTTCATGTCTTTTTGCTTCCACTGATTCGTGTGCTGTCCTTTTTGTCTTCAACATGACGAAAGGTGACGCAAAATAAAGGCAATTGCTACTGCACACCTTATACGAGTTGAACTGTCTGAATTTTCATAACATGACATGCGCATTTCAATCATCCTTTTGTGAGGTCTTAATTTCCATTAAAAAAAATACGGGAGCATTATGTTCTACAGAAATTATGATCATAATATTTGAACACAATTTACATCATAATATTTGGCGAGTGTCAGGGACGAATATTTGGCGAGTGTCAGGGACGTCAATTCAAGTTTTTCCAGGGGGCAAAGGGTCCAAACACAATGTAATTTCATCGGAAAACATAAAAACCACGCCCACTTATATATAAATACATTGATTTCTGAAAGCCGGGGGGGAGTGCAATTGACCCCCCCCCCTGCCCCCCCCCCTAAATGACGGGCCTGGCGAGTGTTGACGACACACGCTTCTGCTTCATACTATCTGAAATTATAACTAAAGATATAAGACGGAAACATAATATTTACGTAGAATCACCTGTAACATTCGACATTTTTAGGTATTGGTCTTTGCGTTTAAGTTTTAAGGAATCCGGTTTGTTTTCTAAAAGAAATATAAACATGTGCATTGATTTAAAATGAGCGTGCGTTCGTTCTCAATACGTCACAGTAAGGCTATAAGAGGTTAGCTGACTCATCCGACATTTTCCAAGTACGGATACCAGTGGTTCCACGCCCACCGTTTTGAAACCACTTGTATTTGTGCTCCTTGGAGACTCCCTTTCTTGCCTACTGTTTAACTTAGCTTTGGAAAAGGCCATTAGAGTTTCTGGTTTAAACACAAGCGGAACTATCCTACAAAGAACTATCCAACTTCTTGCTTTCGCAGATGACATCGATATCATTGGAAGATCAAAAAGCTCTGTTATCAATGCTTTTGTAGCACTTGAGAGAGCAGCAAAGGAGATGGGACTTGCTATCAATGCAGACAAAACAAAATTTTTGATATCGACTAATAAAACTCCTGATTTGTCTTCTTTGAAGATAGGTAACTACACTTTTGAAACCGTAAAACAGTTTACGTACTTGGGTACTCTGATCTCATGTAGCAACGATCTGAAAATTGAAGTAAATAATAGAATCTTTCTGGCTAATAGAAGTTTCTTCGGCCTCAGAAACCAATTCACCTCAAAGTTCATTTCCCTAAAAACAAAATTGAGCCTCTATAAAACTTTAATCAGGCCTATTATTCTGTATGGAAGCGAATGCTGGACCCTCAATAAATCTGAAGAAGAAAAGCTGCTAATTTTTGAAAGGAAAATTCTAAGAAAAATCTTTGGACCTACTCAAGAAGACAATAGATGGAGAATCCTGTACAACCATGAAATTTACAGAAAGTACGAAAAATTTGACGGAACTGACATTGTAAGAGTAATAAAAGCCTCACGTATTCGGTGGCTAGGACATCTTTATAGACATGCTGATGCTGTCCCTACCAAAAAAGTGACTTTTTCAAAAATTGAAGGGATTAGACGTCGAGGACGACCACCCACTCGATGGTTGGACGACGTCGAGAATGACCTAAAACTAATGGGAATCAACCGATGGAGGGCCGTTGCAACTAATAGGGTCAACTGGAGGAAAGTGAGCGAGTCGGCCTTGGCCTGCAAAAGGCTGTTGTGCTTTTGATGATGATGATGATGTATCTGTGCTCAAGTCGCATTGAAGAAAAGTGGAAGCTAAGCTTGAATTGTAGCTGCATATATGATATTTGACTATTTTGTCTATATGACCAAAACATTTCATAAACTCAGGCTTAAAACAAGTGCAATATGAAAATAGACCCAATTTCATGAAACATTCCCCAATAAACCGTTTTTTTAAATTCGAGAAATAAGTTATATTTTTAATTTACCTAATATGGTACTTTATCCAACTAATCATAAGCTATTTTACGCCAGAGCAATCAGGTATAATATTAATGTGTTTCAAATACCTGTAACAAAGCTGGACCCAAGAATGTCTCGGAACCAAAATGTCGGACAAGTCAGCCTGTCCCCTAAAGGAGCTCTACGTCACAGAGCTGGCAGCACAGTACGACAGATGGAATTGTACCAGCAGCGTCCAGAATGAAAACGGTTTTAGATACTCAAAATGGCAACAGCGTGCAATCATTCGTTTTCTGGATTTACGTGGTGTGACACGCGTTGTTTTCATGCTCTCTGCTCACCTGACGTGGCTTCTAGTGACTTTTGGTTGTTTCTAACAATAAAAGACCCTCTTCGTGGCCGCGCATTCACCATTCGTGCTGCTATTGCTTCAGCAATATTCCAGTGGTCAAAACCAGTGGTTGGAAAAACTACATATTTTTCGTAGCGAACTACAAATACAACTACTTTCTTATAAATGTAGTTAACTAAAGCTACAACTACTTTTTTTTTAATGTAGTGAGCTACACTACTTTTGAAATGTAGTTGCTACTTCGCTACTTTTAAAAAATAAATAAATAAAAAGAATACACCGTTTGAGGATCGACCCAAAAAATGCAAAAAGTTGTTTAGATAAAAAAAATTACCTCATTCGAATATGGAATAGAAATAGGAATTGTCTCTGAATTTATTTGTTACTTTTCTTTTTTGTTCCTCTTTTTTTTCCCCCTTTTGCTAAAATGCGTCCTTTTCAGATTTTTTTTTACAATTTTTACGAATATTCGCCACAAGAACCGCCTTGTTTTTTTCCTTCGTTCCCTTTTTTTTTTAATTTTTTTTATTTATTATTATTATTTTTTTTTAATTTAAAAGTAGTTTTCAGAAATCGCTACAAACTACTTTTTTTTTTGCATCGCGCTACTCACTACTCTACTTTTTTTTTTTTTAAGTAGTGCGCTACACTACAAACTACTAAAAAATGTAGCTACTACAGTAGTTTCACTACTTATAGCGCGCTACTTCCGACCACTGGTCAAAACATAAGAAACCTTCGAGGCGGCAATGGAATCATGGCATCGACGTTGTGAAAAATGTGTACGTCTATAGGCGATTACGTACAGAAATTACACCAGTTTGATAGTTTTTGGCTGAGTACTTAGTTAGAAAAAAAAATTGTAGGCCTTAGATTTTAAAAGCACCTCGTATTATGCTTGTGTTAATGTGAAAAACCAAAACTAGAGAATGTCGACTGTCACCGGTCATTCGTTGGAAATATTCGGGCTTTCACCAATGTCTTTTCTATGTGAATGATATTCACCGGCTTGTTGACATTTACCAGATGTCGGACTTTCACAGTCACTTAAGTATAAGATATATAGGGAAGAAACGAACTCAATAAGCTTAGATCTCTAAAAATTTATTTCGACACTGAATGGCTAAGATTTTTTACAGCTTAAAAACTGCGAAAATCCTTAATACCTTTAAGCCTTTAATTTGGAGTCTTATTGTGCTTATATTTTTTAGATAAAATGAAGTGAAGAAAACTCTTTAGAAATCTTATTGCCATTTTCATTTTACATTTTGCTTCAAAAAAAAGTGAAGTTCTGCATGCTTCAAACTGGTCTTGATAAAAGACAAAAAAAAAGAGGAAGTTTTTTTTTTTTTCTTTTTTCGTAAGATCGTCTTAGGGTTTGAAATTTTCCGAAAAAAAGGCGGGATTTGGAAAATAATAAAAGACGAAACCTTTGTTTATTTGAAAGAAGCGATGATGGGAAAGGCTTGTTTGGAATTTCAAATAGAATGAAAAAGAAACGAACTAAGAAAACATTCGCAAAAGGAATCAGCAAATGCAAGTTAATTTCATCAAATGAAAGAAATGGTTGTTATTCCAGGGTTTTTTATAGCAAATTTCTTCTTTCTTAACGGTAACCATGTTTGCATTGCAAATTTTAATATCCGCTCAGAAGCCCTTGCTCGTGTTTGCATAGTTTTCATGCAGTTTTTTTTTTTTTTCTTTTGGCGTTTCTTTCTGAAGATAAGGCTTTTAAGAAAAGATAATTTTCGTTGCTTAAAAGTCTTTGAAAAACAATAATGATGAGAAGCTTTTCTTTAAACCTTATAATGTTTCGAAGATACAAGATATTAAACAATGATTGATTATAAAAATTAATTCAGTATAATGTCTCGTTAGTTACTACAATTGAGGCTTTTCGAATTGATTTAAAAAAAAATAATTTTAAACAAAGTAAGGAACATTTTGGCTAAGATCATTCACGATATTTAATGTACTTCCCCCCCCCCCCTTCATTCCACAAAGTAAAGGAATTAGTGTATTTGGAAACTTCTCGCTAAAATTTTAACCTGTATTTCTGATTGAATTTCTCAAACAATAATGTAATAGGGACCAACGCAGTTCTAGGTTTTGGAATTTTCCGAATCGGGCAGATACCTAAATTTTCACAACACAGCAGACACTTTTCGAGCGATCTCTTTGATGACAATTTTTAGAATTACAGTAAAACCTCCGAATGACGGAATTAATTTTTGCGCATTTTTTTCTTTTTTTTTTTCGTGTATGTGAATGAAAGCCTTTTTTTATCATTAATTTAAGAAAGATGTCAGCCAGATGAATTTGGAAAACACATTTATTTTAAGAGAAGAAGGGATCTATGCTATAAAATTTCGAGGAGGGACCCATTTCTGGTTTCTCTGTTATGTGATAAGATCACTGATTTCATTTTTAGCCTACTTTCCCGTTAAAAATAAAAGAAAGACGAAAAGAGCATTAAAAGTGACTTAATGCATCTAAAAAATATCGCTAAGTCCAAAAAAAATCAAAAAGAAATAAAACAGTAAAATAAATATCGAAAAATAAAAATTTGAAAGAATGGTATTGAGATGGGGAATTTGTGTCGGTCTGTCTGTCGGTCTGTCTGTCCCCCCTAATTACTTTTGAATGAATATTCCGATTTGAACAAACTTTTTTTGTTGGAAAGATCTCGGCGAGTACAGCTCATTCTCATATTTGATTTTTCGATTTGAACAATTTTCGGTCCAACTTTGAACCGTTCAAACAACTTGTCCCGCGATACTAACTTTTTAGTGAATAGTCCGACTTGAACAAACTTTTTTTTTGTTCGAAAGATCTTATCAAGGATACCTCATTCCCGTATTTACATTTCCGATTTGAACAATTTTTCGCTCAACATTGAACCGTTTAAACAAGCTGTCACCCCTAATAATTTTTGAGTGTACAGTCCGCTTTAAACATTTTTTTTTTTTTTTTTGTTCGAAGGATCTCAGCAAGTATACTTCATTACCGTACTTAAATGTTCAATTTAAACATTTTTTCGTTCAACATTGAACCGTTCAAGCAACATTTCGCCACCTAATAACTTTAAAGAGAACTGTTCGAATTGAATAAACTTTTTGTGTTCGAAAGATCTCGAAGAGGCTCATTCCCACATTTCACTTTTTAATTTGAACCGTTTTTCTTTCAATGTTGAACCGTTCAGAAAAAAACTTAACATTAGCGCCTACGGGGAAATTTAAGTTGAATGTTGATCCTGAACTTAAAGGTGGATTTCCTTCAAACTAACTTTGTAAGAAAATGGTTTTTATAAATAATGTATGTAAAGTACTTTTCTGAATAATCTTCTGTGAGGACTCTAATTTCGACTCCTCAAACATGGCGGAAATGCAGACTCAGAAAAAAAATGACTGACTGTGCAGACGATTTTTTGTTTATTTATTTATTTGTTTTATTTCATTTATTATTATTTTTTTCTGGCAGACGATTTTTTATAACAAAAATTTTTCATTCACAGAGAGCATTTTATTCCTTATATATATTCAGCAACTGGCAACGGATTAAAAATGAAATTCGAGACATTTTATTAACGAACGAGTTTTTTTTTTTTTTTTTTCTTTCTTTGATAAAATGTGTTTTGATGTTCTTTGTACTTTGAATTATTATTATTATTATTATTATTTGAAAACGATTGAGGAATATTTCTGCGGAAGAAATACAATAGTTACATTCTTTAAAAAGTGCGACAAAACTTTATTTATTCGTTTATTTACTTTTTACGTGTCTATTTCATCTGATGAGAGGGGTATATTTTCCTTTTAGAAATCAGCTTTAAGTGCTAAAAAGGTATGTTTGACATAATTTTCAGTCTCAGATAATCAAGAGAACATTGATCAGATGCTGGAATGCCGATGTCGATATACGGGAAAGCAGGCTCGTTTAGCTCCTGACAGAACTTCTTGTTCTATTCTGCAATCTAATATTGTGTTATTCAATTCTGAATTATCCAATCTTGAATTGAATATTCAAGCTGTTTCGATTTTCTCTGTAAGTCATGCTCGTTGAAGCAAGAGTGCACATCCGGAAGGCTCATGGCTTATACTTGCCCGTCTAATTTGTAACAGTTGGAGGGGGGGGGGGCTATTTGCGTTTTTTTAGCTTTTATTTTGATCTTCGTGATATTTGGATTTGTACTCCGACGACTTTGCTCTTGAGGGCTATGGCAACCTCGTGTTCGAAGCATATTTTTTTTATCGCATTGACTTATCCTGTTATTTCATGACCATTAAGCCAGAAACTAACAATTATTTATGTGTATGCTTAAGCTTGTCCACCCCCTCTCCCCCAAAGGCGATGGCACACCTTCTTTAAATGCTACGGAACATCCCCCCTCCCCAAAAAAAGAGATCAAAAACCTGCCGAAAATTTATGCCCATAAAAACTTCAATGGTGCAATTTACGTTTTATCAAGTGACCATATCAAGTGTTTTCGCCAAATTGGCAATCTCATTATCATTGAATTGATACCTAATAAAGTTTTATAAGTAAAGCTTCTTGCATTTTACCATTTATGAAAATGTGTTAAAGCTCTGCTAATATTTTAAATCTACTTTTAACGCATTATTTAACTACTAATGTATTAAATGTATTACATTTCGTATTTAACCTTTACTAATCATCAACAAACAGAACGGCGCCGCCAAATGTTGCCAAAATGGTTGTCACATCACAAAACGTAAGTACTGAAAGAAGTTCAGGCCGCACGCGTTAGCTCTTTGCTTTCTATGGTATTATTTTGACTTTGGTGCTTAATATTACCAAAACAGCACCATGGAAACTTTAGATAGCAGCAGTGAATCAGACACTGGCAAACCGACAACTTCCTGGAAAAAAGAAAAGGATGCATTGAATGGAGATCCAATTTAGTTTCTATAGTCCTGTCGAGGGAACTAAAAATGCAATGACTGCAAAAAGTAATGTCAAGAGGTAGGAATTCTTAGAATACGTAAAATAAGCGTTGAAAAAATATTTAATATACTTGAAAAGTTTTCTAATTTACTTCAATTCCTGCTTTTTCCGTGCATTTTTATTATTCTTAAAAGTGCAAGTGTTCGCACTTTTCTTGAATCAAAACCGAAACTAGACAACTGTACTTTACACAGAGGAAGTTCGCGGGCGGGCTGGCACCGTGTATCATGTGATCCTCAGCTTAAAATCTTGTTATGACTTTGTGCTGTCGAATCATCGAACGGATTGATAGAATTACTGCTAAGACTTCGAGTGCCCTGCATATGCGTACATACATTTAAATTTATTCATGAGTTTCCCCTTTTCTTTTTTCCCCATAAATGGGAATAAAAATTACCATACTTTTACAAAATTGAATACATTGAAAATAATAAAAGAATAAATAAAATAAACTACTCGTGCATAATTGGTATTTAAAATTGTTTTTGTTTACTTTTGTGTAAAACAATGCTCAAATTTATAAAATACATAATAGAGTGTTTTTTTTTTCCCATTTTTCTGATATTTTTAAATTAAAGTAATACATGAAATTTAAAGTTATTATTTTAAGTGACAAAAGTATGTGCAGGAAAATCTAGTGAACACTTAATAGAGTGGTAGTAAAATAGAAATTTTGGCCAAAAACTGGGTGATTTTATCTTAATGATCACAATTATTCTGTATTCGTACAAATAAAAGTAGATTGAAATGAATATATGATCATTCAAATCTCTTATAAACATTTATCTTTCTAATCGTTTGATTTTTTTTTACCATCGGTCATCGGCCAACTTTGAATAATCGGTCAACAATCGGCATCGACCCATCGGCCAAAAAATGCCATCGGTTGAGCCTTAATAACTAGGCTCTAAAGTGGATTGTGACAACCAGGCTTAGTTACAAGGATAGAAACTCTAATAATAGGATCTATTTAATATGCAATGTTTGGAAATGGTTAACTCCAGATCTATTGATACTGTAAATATGTATTTATTTCAATATGTGCAAGCTTATAACATTTCCTATTTACCAAAACATTATTTGTAACTTGCATTTTATTTAGGGTGTGTAATACATTTTTTAAATTCTATTCAGACAGAAAAAATAGCCATTGGTTACCGAAGTAGCTACATTTATGTATATAGATGGTTGAAAAAATTTATGAATTAAGGTTGAAAGATTTATGAATGAGTTTTACTAAAACACTCTGCCCGGCAGAAACCCGGGCAAAGCCGGGTACCCGGCTAGTTAAAAATAAAAAAAAAACTATTAGTAAAACGTGATTGTTTGGTAGCAAACTACTAACAAACGTAACTTTCCTGATGAATACGTATGGTGTAAAGAGCTCATTAATATTGCTATATAGTGATATAAATCCACCAGTGAAACGGGATTTTTCTCTTGAATTGGGGAGGGAGGGAGTGAAAGTCAACAAGTTTGACACATATATTGCCACAATAGGATTCTAGAAATAGATTATATCAGAGCTACTAAAGGGCTACAGCTCTCCTCTCTCATCACAGCACTTCAATACTTTCATTTTAAAAATAAATATGAATATCGAAACTTTGAGCTCAAGATACCGATAATAAATAAACATAGGATTTTTCTTAATATTTTCAATACCAAGATCAAGACTATACGATAAATTTTTCACTAGATAAAATATTTATAATTTTAAATGATTATTTTAAAAATAAATTATGAATATCGAAACTTTGAGCTCAAGATACCGATATTAAATAAACATAGTATTTTTCTTAATCTTTTCAATACCAAGATCAAGACTATACGATAATTATTTCTCTAGTTAAAATATTTATAATTTTAAATGATTATTTTAAAAATAAATTATGAATATCGAAACTTTGAGCTCAAGATACCGATATTAAATTAACATAGGATTTTTCTTAATCTTTTCAATACCAAGATCAAGACTATACGATAATTATTCCTCTAGATAAAATATTTATAATTTTAAATGATTATTTTAAAAATAAATTATTAATATCGAAACTTTGAGCTCAAGATACCGATATTAAATAAACATAGGATTTTTCTTAATCTTTTCAATACCGAGATCAAGACTATACGATAATTATTTCTCTAGATAGAGCCATTTTTGGGTCAAAAATTAAAGATTTGGAATTAAAAAAAAACTATTAATCGATTTTTTTTCCGACCTGGTCTAACAACCTTCCCCGCACTAACCTGCACCTGTTGTAAAAATTGGAACGAAATCGGTCTGGTAGTTTCTGAGTTTACCCCTGACACATATATTTTAGAGTTTGTGTTTTATATACAGGGTGTCCACTCCTATCGAGGACCAATAGCTAATTTCTAAACCGTTAGAGATAACCGTTCATTTTGGAAAAGATCTCTAAATTACGAAAGGAATTTAGGTTTAGGAAATGGTTTTCAAAAAATCAAATTTTGAAAGAGTTACGAATTTTAAATTTTTATATAGCTCCCCAGTCGTATCTATCATCTTTAGTAAAACATTCTTGACACTATAACGTTTAAAACTAAAAAAAAAATCACTCTTCTACGACAAAAATTGACCGAGTTATGACGTTTTGAAAAATCAAGATTTTGAAGGATTTCGCATACGGTCCCTTAAGCGATCTCTCGATGACGTCATGTAATCCTTCAAAATCTTGATAATTTAAAACCTCATAACTCAGTCATTTTTTGTCGTAGAAGAGTGATTTTTTTTTAGTTTTAAACGTTATAGTGTCAAGAATGTTTTACTAAATATGATTGATACGACTAGGGAGCTGTATAAAAATTTAAATTTCGTAACTCTTTTAAAATTTGATTTTTTGAAAAACATTGAATAGACCCAAATTCCTTTTGTAATTTAGAGATTTTTTCCTGAATAAACTATATGCTTATCTCTACTGGTTTAGAAATTAGCTATTGGGCCACGATAGGAATGGACACCCTGTATATAAAGATGTAGCTCGTTCAAAGCTGGGTCACGCAGCTAGTACATGCATAAAAACCATAATGTTACTTTGCAAGATTAGAAGCTGCAATTAGTAGATGTTTGCTGCCAGAAATTGACTTTTTTTTTTTTTTTACTTCACAAACACTGAACACATTTTACTGTTTTTCATTTTTTGGAATGCTTAACGCTTCAATAGTTGGCCTCGCTAACCGGCTTACAAGTTCCGAAAAACCTCTCGGACTTTTTTTCTGTGATCGTGAATTAACGCTCTCGCGGTACTCTGAACCGTGAAATGGAATTCCCCAGAAAAGATAGGTTCCAGCTCTTTAATGTATAACCGCCCTGTAATCCGAAACTTTTTTTCCGCGGAAAAACTGAAATTGTGGAGGAAAAAACTGACTTTATGTGACTTGTTTCAAATCTTTGGATAGACCGTTTTCTTGGAAAAACGGCTGAAGCTTTTCGAATTTCTTTTAGGTTTATAACCTGTTTTCTCCCGCTATCTCTCTCTCTCGCTAGAAGTTGTATTTTCACCGGGAAAATTGCAAATTTTTTGAGAGATTTTTTTTCAGTGCGAAAATATGCTTGACTTCATTAAGCTCAACGCGGTTTGTCAAGATAAAGAGTTTGTTTTTTGTCTTTAATAAAAGCGAAACTTTTCCATTCGCCAAAATTTGATTTGGCAAATGAAAATGGTAATTTTTCCTCTTAGGAAATGATGATATCATGGGAAAGCCAGGAAACAAGAAATGTTTAGGTTTAAGGCAAGCCCGAATCCATCGCGGGAGGGGGCGGACCCTTCTTTAACCCATTAATGCCTAGCGTCCCTTTTTAAAGATGGTCCAAAAAAGAGTCTGAATTTCCCAAAAATGAACATTTCAACCATATAACAGTGTTCAATGAGTACCTTGGTATTGTTTCATTTCGTTATTAACAGATTATAGCACATAACCATTGTAAAATGTGTTCTGTAGCCGCTTTATCAAGAATTACATCGTTCACAATTTCAAGAAAAAAAGCTAAGTTTTCAAAATTATTCCCAGTTTCCCAGTTTATGTCAATTGCTGATTTTATTTCTTCTTATGAAATGTCTTTTTAAATACTATATCGTAGGCAGAGAAAAACTTTAGTAAAAAAAGTATGTACCCTCTTTGGGTCTATCGTAACTTTTAACGGACGATTTTTCTTTAATTAATAAAAAAATTATTTTTTAGATAATATTCTTTTTAATTATTTTTCCAGTCCATTAAACACTGTTTGTAACCAGTATACAAAATATCTTTGAAAAAAAAAGTCAGGCATTAATGGGTTAAAATTCAGTACAATTGTAATGAGGAAGTAAAATGGTATCCCATATTACTCTTCTTTTGTCAAAAGCTTACACAGCAAAAAAATGTAGTTGTTTTTACAGTATAATACGGAAAGCAGAGGTTTCAGTTTAAAACTGTAAAATCGCAGTAATCTTACTACTATTATATATGCGAAAGTTTGTATGGATGGATGTATGGATGGATGTATGTTTGTTCCTCTTACACGCAAAAACTACTGAATGGATTTTGAAGAAACTTTTACCATAATGTAGCTTATACATCAGAATAACACATAGGCTTTAATTTATAACGATATTCAAAAAGTTCGATCGGTAGCGACTTTTTCATTCCAATTTAAGGTACAGATTTCTCATAAATCAAAAGGCATTGATCAAACTAATTCAGTATTTAGTGTATCATCTCAACTCCCTGTCGAAAGCTAAAATTGCGGGCATCATTTCTTCTTTCCGTATTTAATGTTCAAGGCTTTTATCAAGTCAAATCATGAAGGTTTTTTTTCCAGCTTCATGGGGAATATCAAGGCTTTTACCATGATTTGTATTTAAAACGTTTTGTAGTCTTAGTTGTGTAAATAGAATATTTATCCTTAAGCAATGTGGGTAAATTCCTACTTTAGGGTCCGGGTTTGGCGATTTTTTTCAGACTGTGGGCAGAATTAATAAATGGTTGCCAGAAGACCATAAATCTAAATTAAAAACCATAAATCTAATAGTTGCCAGATTTAATAATTTATCGCCGGACCTTAAACTAGGATTCATTCGCAATGTGTTTCTTAATGTACATTGCTGCGTGAAAATATTATTTCTTCAGAATAAATTGTATTCCTTTATTAGTAAATTGTTCACTGTATCAATTATTTTCACAAGTTTCGTAAATTTGTCGGTCCTGCTTAATCGGGTAACGGATAAACGAATAAAATATCCTGGAACTGGATGTTTCCCATGCCATAGTCGCAATACTAAAGATTCCGCTTAATCGAATTCTCCGCTTAATCAAATAATATTTCTTGGAACCGACAGTATTCGTTTGAGCGGGGCCGACAGTATGTGTTTTAGAGTATCGGTAATGTAATCGCTTGAAGAGATTGGCAACTAATAAATGGATTGGGTTCATTATTTTCCAATTTAATGGAACTTTAAATACAACTTTACTGTATTTTTAAAAATTTGTTTGCGCTGACTGGGCGGGTACTTACAATTGGTCACTTAGAATCCAATCGAACAGGTATCTTGCTGATTTTATTGCAATAGTATTATAATAACTATATATGGGTAATTTTTTCAACTGACGCCAGTTTTGGCGCCAAAGACTATGTAATAATACTTTACTTCTTACACGATATAACTAAAATAAAACGATTGTTGTCTGATATTTGTAGAATGCGCCAAAATCTTAATCATCGAGATAATACTCCCACAGTTGAAGAAAAGTTCAGTTTTTTTTTTTTTTTTTTTTGCCGATTCCGTACGCTGTCATAAAAAAAACTTTTTTAACTTACGTCAAAGCGTAAAAGAATCCGCATACGAAATTAATCAAACCCCAAAACTAAAATTACCATTAATTTGTGTTTTTTGCACAAATAATTGTCAAATGCTCCCTACTAATTTCGAAATCACTTAGGACAAAAACTTTTCAAACATGGTCAGCAATATTTTCTCAGCATTAAATGACAATTTTTCTTTGACAAAAATTACTGACTTAATAATACTTAAGCATATTTTCATAAAGTAGGGAGGGGAGCAAAATTATCTTAGGTATCCCAAATTTACAATTACCGCAAATTTAGCGACATTTTAAATCGTCAAAGCGGTACGTTTTGAGTTCCTTTAGTTTAGGAAAAAAAAGGCGATTATAAATTGTTTCTCAACATTTTTACTGGCCCAGGCAACGTCGGGTATTTTTACTAGTAAACTATAAAACTAGCTATTTTACAGTTCTGTACCTCAGAACCAGACTAACGTAAGTCCATTTTCGTCATTTTTCGGTAGAAGGGAAAAACGATTGTCGAATGCATCGTTTTTCCCCTCTACTGAAAAATGACGAAAATGGACTTACGTTAGTCTGGTTCTGAGGTACAGAGTTTATAACTGTAAAAATTGCACTTTTACAGTTTAATACTGTAAAATTAACAATGATACAGATTATTACCATTAAATTAGCCGTATTATACTGTAAAAACAGCAGTATAATACTGGCAGCAGAGGTTCCAGTTTACAACTGTAAAATGCACGGTACTAAACTGAAACTAGCAATTTTACAGTTTATTACTGTAAACTCGCAATTTTAGTTTACTATTGTAAAATTAGCAGTTTTACAGTTTATTACTGTAATAATAGCTGTATCAGAAAAATAAACAATAAAGTATGCATTTATGGCTTGTTCTTGTAATTCTGTACTTAACCCTCGTGGGTTCCTTGGGGTCATATGTGACCCCAATGCAATTTCTGTTTAATATATCTTGTTAATCAACCATTTGTTTTTAATGGCATTTTGTGGCTTTTATTCTTCTAGTTTTCTATTCAAAATAATGCTATTATTGTGTTTTATTTTTCCCGAATTGCATTTTTTACACACAAGACCCTTGGGGTCACTTCCCCAGAATGCCAAAAAAAGAGGACGTTGCAACTTTGTCCAAGAGAACTGGACAGAAAATGCATCGAAAAATGTCATAAGTGTTTGAAATTTACTTGCAAAAAATCATGTTTTTTCAGGTCTGTAACAGTTGTAAATAAATCCACAGTTATTGTAAGTTTTGCTCTAAAATTTAACTTTTAATGCATAAACTAAATTTTACTTTGATTGTGTCCTTTTTTTTAAATTTTTTTAGCATTAAAAAGTGTGTGAACTTAAATAATGCATGTAACATTCATTAATAATAATAAATTAATAAAGGAAGCATTGGGGTCGTTTATGACCCCAAGGGTCTTGAGTGTAACCGAAATGGGAGGGACCCACGAGGGTTAAACATACTTAAAACAAGAAAATTTGTAAATTTAAGTCCCACTATCAAGAGCATCTTGTATGGTAATACAAAGAAAAAAAGCAACATAAAAAGAAAAGAAAAGAAATATAAGAAAAGATGCATTCAAAAATCCCATGATAGAAGAAGAGAACTTTCGAAAAATGGAAGTTAACTTCATCAAATAAAGTGGATTGTTATTCGAATATTTTTTTTTCTCAAAACTCTCCTATTTTTCCTTAGAAAAAAAACTTCGCAGTGTTTGCAACACAAGTTCTAATATCCGCTTAGGAATCCCAAGGTGTTTTTTGCTTCAAATGCTCATGCCACTTTCTTTTATTCTGCACTTCGCATGACGCTTACTTTAAATCCAATATTTGTTTTTCTAAGAGACGTGGTGCCAAAGTAAAGACTGGGGAATCGCAAATCGTGAGATTTAAGATAATAATAGTAATAGAAAGTCATATCGGGAAAACGAAGAGTTTTCTCCCGATAAACGTAAAGCGAGAATTGGGTCTTTTTTTTCTCGCATAAATTACAATTTCCAGCTGCTTCTATCCCTAATAATTTCATTTTAGGATCTCGCTGTGGAGGCGTGACTGCTTTGTGAAGCATTTTTTACGAAAAGGTCGCATTTCAGAAAATGTAGAAAGAGTATATTTCGCACAAACAATGCATTTTTTGCTTATGGGACACAATTTCTCTTCATGTACTAATTTGGGAAACATTTTGTCATACAAAAAACACCTTGTTTTTATTTATTTACTAGAATAAAAGTAAGTAAAATTACACTTATTGACCCTAAAAAAAATCCCATCTTGTTTTTCAGATAAGCATTAATTTTTGCCTGCACGTTTCTCTTATGAAATAAATTTTGGTTTATCGTAATAAATAAAACATTGCTTGAGAAAATATTTTTTCCAATTTTTTTTCTCCAATGGGGGAGTTTCTGAAATTTTAAACGTATTTTTTTCTGAAAGAGCATGCTTCAAAACATAGGAATTGACCTTTTTTTGATTTTTTGACACAGTTATATATTTTTTATGAATTATTTTAATCGGTGCGCAGATGCTATTCCGAAAAAAAAATCTGCGCATGACGTCAGTGGTGCACGTAAGCGCGAAATCTAATTGGTTGTAGTGAGATGACAAAGGTCGTGACGTCACCGATTCCTGCGATTGGACAACTCAAGTCAAGCAAAATGGTGTTATTATTGGAAAGAGAGCTGTTAGGTGCACCACTGACATCACAAAAACCACGCCCCGTTTTCAAGGTAGGGTATTTAAAAAAATTAATAAAAAATAAACTGTTGGGAAAATTAAAGTATTTTCCGGGTCCATGTTATTTTTTTGTATCATTCTATCAATTTCAGTAACAAAAAGTAGTACTTTTGACTGAAGGAACCCCCCCCCCCCCCCATTATTGCGATATACACATATTTTACCTTATAGATTTTTTTACATATTATCATACAACTCATATTCATTACACCAGGTGTTTCAAAATGGTCTCTTTAGTTTTTCCTAGTTAAGCAAACAAGGCTTCGATACAAAAAATTCTTTCTTTAATACACCAACTATACAATCTAACTCCGCAATAGCGAACCCCAGATATAGCGATGATCTGGTAGTAACGAACCTTTTAAATGCGGTCCCTACTAAAGCATATATCATTAGTGCAATTTCAGAAGCTTGTAACGATCCCCTAACGCAAGAGAATCGGGTATGATAAAGATCCAATCTTCTAAAAAATTCTACTTCAAATACATTTTATTCGAATCAATGTTTGACTTAGAAATTGTATAAAGGAGCTTTCTGGTTTCATAAGGTTTGGTATTTTCCGAACAATTTAAAAACCTGAATTAATAATAACTCGTCTATAAACTGATCTTCTGATATTGATGGAAAACAAAATATATAGCTTCATTACTTTCGATTTATGGAAACTGTCAATGTTCTGAACAATTTTTGTGACTGGAACTTTAAATAAACACGATGTGAATTTCTTTGCAGTAGTTCACTGAAAAAGTGTAGAAATGCTTGTAAAACTCAAAAGCATGCGAAAAAAATAACATATTTATCATTCGTGACAAGAATAAATTTTATGAAATGGTTAATTTTTGTAGTTTGCTTAATATTGATTACAATATAGTTAATACTAATATTTTACTTTACTGCCCGAATTGCGAAAAGACACATCGGGTAATTTGGAGGGACATTATAGAATCATCTTAAAGTAACTGAGTTTTTTTTTTATAAATCTGATATAGGGAACACCTCGGTTATAGCGATCTCTTAAGTCCGTATGTTGAGGTTTTGTTACAGCGGGGTTTGAGTGTATCTTCATATTTTTGTGATAAATTGTATTTTATTTAGTAATGCATTTTAACATAAAAGCGACTCAAAGCGTTTTTCCAAAGCTGAATATTAGGGTGGGGAGAAAAATAAAAAGTTTTTCAGATCAACTTCTAATAGTTGCCAAAAGTTGTCTTTGGTGATAGTTAGCTTTTGTGCAAAATTTGAGAAAAATCGGTTAATATTTTCAGGGGGCGCTGCGATCGCAGAGTTTTATCATAGCTTTTATCGAGATTTTATGGTTAAACATGAAAAACAATGCCGTTAGCTTATCTCATTGCATTTTTTTTACTCATAAGATATATTCATGCATTCAAAGCATATGAAATAACTCACAAAAAATTATTTTATATGATATATATGTATATTTCAAGCATTTAAAACGAAACAAAAACGTGAAAAAAAGTGATTTTTTTGAAATATAAATATATTATATAAAATAATGTTTGAGTCATTTCATATGCTTTTAATGCATGAAAACATCTTGAGTAAAAAAACGCAAAGAGACTAGCTAAAGGCATTCTTTTTGATATTTTAAATATAAAATCCTTAACAAAGCTATGGTAAAACTTTGCGATCGCAGCGCCCCCTATAGATATTAACCGATTTTTCTCAAATTTTGCACAAAAGCTAACTATCACCAAAGACAACTTTTGGCAACTATTAGAAGTTGATCTGAAAAACTTTTTATTTTTCGCCCCACCCTACTGAATATACATAAACTAGCTGCGTGGCCCGGCGTTGCACGGGCTACCTCTTAATAAATGTACTATTTAACACAATACCCAATAGAAAAATGCCACGCACTTTTATTATGTGATTAGATAAGTACCCATGTTGTACTAAACCATGAAAAATCAAATTATTTATTTAGATTAGTAACTATATGCAACTATTAAAAAAAAGTTAGACTCATTTGAAGCCAACGTATATATGTGCTACATAAGGAAAAAAACGTTAAAAGAATAGTTAAACACTACCGAATATAAAAATACTATGCAATTAAATTATGTGTTTAGTACCAATGATACAAAATAGTAAAAATGTTACAAAAATATGACAAATCATATAATTTACTTAGATTAGTAACTATCTTAAATCATTAAAAAAAAAAAAAAAGAAGGTTTGACTCATTTGAAATCTACTTACCCACCTATTACTTAAGAAAAAAAAGTCAAAAGAATAAGAAAACAATACCCTATAGAAATATACTATGGTTTTAAATTATGTGCTTAGTTAAGTACCTGAGGTACACTATAATAATAAAGTTACAAAAAACAACCACAAATGAAGAACAAATACTAACAATGCAAAAATAAGGAAGACAAAAGTAGAAAAATCCTACAAAACAAATTATATACCTGATTATCAAAAAAAAACCCCACGAAACCATTTTCGTGATCTGAGCCATGTGGCAAGAGGCAAGACTCTCGAGGCTAGAGAAATTTTCAAATAGCGCTCTCTACACAGTTGCTAAAAAAATAATTTTAACGAACGACATCTCTCGAGAAGAGTGGAAACTAATCCACATTAAAAGGCAAATCATTGGGAATCATTGGAGTGCAAACTATAAGCTCCCCGTTTGAGCAACTGCTTGATTGTCAACCATTGAATGTAGAGGGCGCCTCCACAGTTGCAAAAGCTTAGCAATACTCTTTATGAGTGCCATCTCTCGAGAAGAGAGGAAACTAATTCTTTTCGTAGAGTTTATTATTTTTTACATTATTATTTTTAGTTATAACAATAACTCCTATAGCCTAAAGCCTTCCTGGATGAATGGACTATTCAACACAAAAAGATTTTTTCAAATCGAACCAGTGGTTCCTGAGATTAGCGCGTTCAAGCGAACAAACAAACAAACAAACAAACTCTACAGCTTTATATTATTAGTATAGATTAATAGTACATAAACGTTTGTACTTTTTTCCTTGGGAAAAATTTACAAAGGCTTTTTCGTAATAGGACATTGTAAAATATTTTCTAAAGAGATACACCATTTTCAATGAACACATGTATGTTGATGGGTTCAATTTCTATAGTTTTTTTTGTTAATCAGATTGAATTAAAAAATTAAATAAGAATAAGTCAATAAATATTCTGCCTTGCTTAGCGCAAAAGTCGTATCTGCACTTTTTATCAAAATTGAGTTACGGTGATCTGTTGGCAATCCGTCTTATAGTCATATATTTCCCCTAATGATGTTGTTTGGTCATTTGTCCGTGGAAAATATTTTTATAAAATAAGTTTTATCTGAATCAAATAAATTAAGAAGTAAAACTCTTTAAATGGCAATTTCTCATTTTGAACTCTACGACTTTTGCGCTTATGACAGCAGTATTAACTGAACTCACATTAGTTAAAGTTTGATAAAGTTAGTCTATAAATGTAAGCTAAGTAGTTAACCAATAAGTATTAAATTGTTCTAATTAGTATAGCGAGTGAGTGCACCTATCGACTGCCGTAGAATGACTTCCAGGGTCTTTTCGTAAGCCGGCAGTCGGAGTCGGTGTCCAAATTTATTCAAGACACCAAAAAATTACATACAATAAAAATAGTACAAGACAAATAACAGGGTACAATACAAAAACAGCAAGACAAAAGTACAAACCACAGAGATATTAAAAGATGACAAAACGAAACAAGCAGAAAAATAAATAAATAAAAAAAAATAAAGGCAAATTCACTAAGTGAATGAAAAGGTGTGTGTAAAAATATTATGGGCTAAGATCACGTGTTGGACGCAAGATTGTATAAAAGGGGTAGGGGAGAGAACTAATTAGTATAGTTTAACAAACATATTTTCCTTGTGTCCATTACTTCATAACCCACAATAAGCAATTGATATTCGTTATACTGAGTATTTGAAAGACAGATTCCCAATCCCTCCTCATCCACTGCAACCGCTTTATTACGCTCCCCGAAACCTCATCTCAAAAATATCTTCATAAGTTTGTTCTCCATTTTAGTAATAAGACGCACTAAACCACGATGATGCCAGATTTGTTCGTTTTCTTTTCTAAAACATCCGAGCATAAAAGGGGCTATTGTTGGATAAACGCTGCTCTCGGCACAAGAATTCTTAAGAATTCAATTTCATGGCTGGAAATTTTATGGGGGGTGTTAATCTGGGAACATAAAGTTTTGCTAGGCTGGTTATTAAAAGTTTTAGTCTGTGCTCAGAAGTATTAAATTCCTTCCAACCCTGTAAATTTCTTATTTGTTTCGTAAAAATTGCGTTTTGCCTTAATAACTATTTTAGTTTGTTGATGTTTTTGTTGTTTCTGTGATATCTTGGAAGATAGTTTCATAACAGTTCATTGCTTTGAAATACTAAAGTTAAGTTTTCTAACATAAAACTGGGTAGTTATTTTATGATAAAAAGCATTTCGATATGAAATTCAATGCAGTTTAACATCATTTCATGTTTCATATTTACGAGATTTTCTGGACTATGTGTGAGATTTTAAATCCAAAAGTTATTTCAATAGATAATTTTATTTCGGTTTTTAAGAGTTATCATTATTTAAGTAATTATATGCAATGATTATGATCATTACATACACATATTTTAAAACTAATATACATTAATTATGTAACAGTACAATAACGAGTCAAAAACTCATGCAATTACGAAATTCCTAGAAACAGAGTTTTCTTTGTTTGTGTAATTCTGCTTGGCAATAACACATTATAATATTACAAATGTATGCTACTATTAATAATTGCAATATTCCTTTTTACTTCCTTTTACGTAGTAAAGGAAGTATTGTGATCGCGAAAAAAAAATCACTCAAATTTGAGTCTAAATTTTGGTTTTGCTCACCCCGAATGAATGTTCAGTAGTTTTTTCGACCTGTCAGCACGTGCATATGTACCTACCAACATATAAGCACCCGAAAAATCCTTTTCAACCACCCCCGAGTTAATTACGACGAGTTTTCTCGTGACGTCTGTATGTACGTATGTGCGGATGTATGTGCGTATGTGTGTCGCATAACTCAAAAACTATATGCCGTAGAAGCTTCTAGCTTGGTATGTAGGCTCTGAGGATGGTCTAGTTGTGCACCTCCCCTTGTGGTTGCATTCGAATGTTCCCAAGGGGGTGTTTTACCCCTTTTTTGGGGTAAATCAGTGTTAATTTCAATGCAGACTCAAGTGATATGAATTGGCGCGACCACTTGGCGATATGTCGCCAAGCTTTTGGTAGCCAAGTGTTTGATGCCAACTTGGCGACATATCGCCAAGTTGGCGACAAATTTGGCGAAAAAATTATTTTTTTGAATTTGGGTTCAACTTGGCGCTATTGGCGATATTTTGCGAAAAATTCACTGAATGATATTAAAATCAGCAATATTTAGAAAATTAACCATTGTAAAATATTTTCTGCATTGTTTCGTGACAGATTAGGGGAGCAAATATTTGAATTGTTACCTTGCTCACTCCAAGCACTTTTTTTAACACTTAAGGCAACTACTAAGAAATTAACACGTAAAAGGAAGTAGTGTGGGGTCCATACCAGATTTTTTACTCTCCATAACAACCTCAGTGACACATTAACTGTCTGCAAAAAAATAAACTGTTGTTTTTACAGTATAATACTGAAAACAGAGGTTTACAGTTTAAAGCTGTAAAATGCACAGTAATAACCTGCAAAACTAGCAATTTGAGTTTTTCCCTGTAAAATTAGTAATTTTGCAGTTTATTACCATAAAATTAGCTGTATTATACTGTAAAAACAACAGTGTAATACTGGCAGCAAAGGTTCCAGTTTAAAACTGTAAAATGCACAGTAATAAACTGTAAAGTTAGCAGTTTTAGCTTATTACTGTAAAAATAGCAATTTTACTGTTTGTTGCTGTAAAATTAGAAATTTTACAGTTTATTACTGTAAAATTAGCAGTTTTACTATTTTTTGCGGTGTATATATCCTTCATTCACTGTGAACCAAATATAATATGAGAACTTTCAGTGGATAAATGAATAAATAAAGCTGAATCAATTAATAAACGATTATGGAACCGATTTAATAAATGAAGTAACCTACATAAATGACTCTATTCCATTTACTTCCATTCTCTTGCAACTGACATTCCGATCGTCTGCAAGTTATTTTAAACTTTTTTCTGCTTTGAATAAAATTAACTGAACTGAACTGAAATGAAGAACGCGACAAAAAAATAATTACGAATTGATGGAACGATTAGACACGATTAATTTATGATGGAACGTTCTGATCTGTTTTACTCTGCAGTTTTGAGTTGTAAATAGTTAATATGTAAATAGTTAATTTTAAATATAATATTTGATGTAAAATGATTTCTCTCTTTAGAATACTCTCCACACGATTGCAAGCGCCCAACATGAAGCGGAAAGCAGGTAAGATTTTACCTTCTTAAAATTATTTTGAAAGATCCGTTAACTCAATTCATTTTGCCCCTTGTGTACTTGAAAAATTTCACTGCTCATTTATAACCAAAACATGTCTAATATCAATTAAATAAATACTGCACTGTTAATTTTGCGTATAAAATTAATGTTTAGAATGTTGATTAAAAATTTAATGTTTTATTAAAACAAGAAATATTTTCCATGTACCATAGAATGTTGCAATATGAGTATCAAATCATAAAAAGAGCTTATATTATCATGCACCTCAATTTTTAACCCCCGACGCAACCAGGAATGGGGTTAAAAATTTGACGTGTCTGATAATCGGTCGATCTATGTATTGTTGTGTCTATCGATATATGTGCTTTTGCATCTGTCGGTCTGTGTATCTGTCTGTGGCACTCTAGCGCCTTAAGAGAGGGACCGATTTTGAAAAAAAAAAATCTGTTTGAAAGGTCTGAAAAGATATTTCGCGTTTTCAGAAAACATTAATTAACAAAGATATTCGTTAAAAACCTTTACCCTTTAACGTCAGGTGTGCCGAATTCGGCACATACCTTCAGAATCATATTGCTTCAGTAGCTAAATGAGTTATTCCACAATGGAACATTGTGACGTTTTCGGCACATTCGTATCTACCGGCAGCAGTAAGTCTTTAACCCTTTATGCTTCGATGGGACTTAGAAGTCCCGTCGGGGGCCTTAGACACCCAAAAATTTCAAAATTTTTATCCTAGGTAAAAATGTTTTTTTGATGTATTTGCAAATCAAAATACCAAAAATATATATGAAAATTCATTGTTAACTTAATTTGGGACATAAAGGGGTCAAAACATTTTTAGAGATTTTTGAAGAGAAAACGTGCTTAAATTAATAAAACAATGGTATCAAAAGAAATAGCATATTTTTCTGCGTCCGATAGAATGTGTTTAGAGCTTAAATGTAAAATAGAACTCGAATTGTAATGTTTTTAGCCTACTTTCCCGTTAAAAATAAAAGAAAGACGAAAAAAGTATTAAAAGTAGCTTAATGCATCTAAAAAATATCGCCAAGTCCAAAAAAAAATCGCCAAGTTAAAAAAAATATCGCCAAGTCCAAAAAATATCGCCAAGTTGAAAAAATAAAGAGGTAAAATGAATATCGAAAAATTAAAAATTTGAAAGTAGGGTATTGAGATGGGGAATTTGTGTGTCGGTCTGTCGGTCGGTCGGTCTGTCGGTCTGTCTGTCCCCCCCTAATAACTTTTGAATGAACATTCCGATTTGGACAAACTTTTTTTTGTTGGAAAGATCTCGGCGAGTACAGCTCATTCCCATATTTGATTTTTTGATTTGAACAATTTTTGGTTCAACTTTGAGCCGTTCAAATAACCGGTCCCGCGATACTAACTTTTGAATGAACAGTCCGATTTGAACAAACTTTTTTTTGTTCGAAAGATCTTTTCAAGGATACTTCATTCCCGTATCTACATTTTTGATTTGAACAATTTTTCGTTCAACATTGAACCGTTCAAACAAGCTCTCACCCCTAATAACTTTTGAGTGAACAGTCCGATTTAAACAAACTTTTTTTTGTTCGAAAGATATCGGCAAGGATACTTCATTACCGTATTTAAATTTTCAATTTGAACATTTTTTCGTTCAACATTGAACCGTTCAAGCAACCTTTCTCCACCTAATAACTTTTAAGTGAACCGTCTGAATTGAATAAACTTTTTTTGTTCGAAAGATCTCGGAGAGACTCGTTCCCATATTTCACTTTTCAATTTGAACCATTTTTCGTTCAATGATGAACCGTTCAGAAAATTTTTAACATGAGCGCCTACTGGGAAATTTAAATTGAATGTTGATTCTAAACTTAAAGGCGGATTTCCTTCAAACTAACTTTGTAAGAAAACAGTTTTGATAAAAAATGTATGTTAAGTACTTTTCTGAAAAATCTTCTGTGAGGACTCTGATTCCGACTCCGACTCCGCAAACATGGCGGAAATGCAGGCTCAGAAAAAAATGACTGACTGGGCAGACGATTTTTTGTTTATTTATTCATTTTTTTTGTTTAATTTATTATTATTATTTTTATTTATTTATTTATTTTTTTTTGGCAGACGATATTTTTTTTTGATTACAAAAATTGTTCATTCACGAGAGCATTTTATTCTTTACTTATATTTAACAACTGGCAACGGATTAAAAATAAAATTCGAGATATTTTATTAACGAACGAGGTTTTTTTTCTTTCTTCGATAAAATGTGTTTTGATGTTCTTTGTACTTTTATTTTATTTTATTTTTTTTTTCATTTGAAAACGATTGTGAAATTTTTCTACGGAAGAACTATAGCAGTTACATTCTTTAAAAGGTGCGACAAAACTTTATTTACTCGTTTATTTACTTTTTACGTGTCCTGATCATCTGATGAGAGGGGTATATTTTGCTTTTAGAAATCAGCTTTAAGTGTTATAAAGGTATGTTTGACATAATTTTCAGTTTCAGATATTCAAGAGAATATTGATTAGATGCTAGATTGCCGATGTCGATGTACGGGAAAGTAGGCTCGTTTAGTTCTTGACAGAACTTCTTGTTTAACAAATGCGGTTAAGGCTTAACTTTGCACGATTTGAAAGCGATGTCATTGCTGGCCAACGAAGAAAGACACCTCAATGATTTAAAATGCTTATCTGTTGCCAGTTTCTATTTGTTAACAATAAAAATACTTGTAATTGATTTTAGTATAAAGATTTTAAAAGGATTTACGCTCTTTATTCTGCTTTTCCGACTCGCAAATTTTACTTGTAAGTATTATCTTTCCTTTTTCGTGTTTGCCTTATGCTATCGAAAACAATTGAGTAAAAATTTAATTTGAAATTCTCTCTGACCAGTGAAGTTCGTTTTAACATGAGGTCGCCAATCAGGGTAGTTTTTTTTTTTATTTCAATTTAATCTTAGTATAAAGCAGTGAGTAACCGCCCCTAAGCAAAGGCTAAGGCAGGAATATGCAATACACCGTCAACTCAGTCATTTCGATCCATGGACTGCAGTTTCGGGCTTATTATGCACTCATCAGCATGGAATACGAAAGTGAACGAGTTGGAGGCAAAAATCCTCTTATAGAACAAATAGAGCCAAAAAACTGGTAACTAATGGGGAATTAGAATACCAGCGAGCTACCGCACTATGGATCGAAATAGCCGAGTTGGCGGTGTATTGTATTAATCTTAGTACTTGTATGTAGAACATTTCGTTTTATTTTTCGATTTTCTTCAACCTCTGGCTAATTTATCCGTCATCTATTAATCAATAAAAAATTCTCATTTTGAAAATAAAAATCTTCCCGATCATTACCGAACAGCAACTGCGGACGTAAAAAATGACTTCTCTTCTGTATCGCTGTCCCCAGAATGTCTGAACGGAGCAACAGAACGGAAACAAAAAATATATCACAACCTCTTCCACGCCGCCATTTTTTATGGTGACATTTGTATTTTGGAAGCCCCGCTTTTTGAGCAAAGATAAAAAATGATACAACTGAAGAATTCTTTTTCAAAAAAAAAAGAAAAAGAGAGATGATGCAATTTAATGAATGCTGTGACGTCACCCTGGGGTGTGGAGTGCGAAGAAAAGCTTGAAAAATCGTTGCTTTAATCGATGTTTGATGGTGATTAGGTGGATGGAAACTGATTCGAATCCTCATCGCTTTCGAAATGGCGGGAGTTTCTTTGTTTCTCTGAAAAGAACAGGGTGGGGGAAAAGTTCGAAGAGTCGTTAAAAATTTCCTACTAACAATAATAGAAACTGGAATAGAAATGTGATGCCGGCACCACACAACTAAGGCCCCTATATAAGGGGAGCTGACTTGTCCGACATTTTGGTTCGAAAAAGACACGTGTGGTTCCACTGGTATGCGTACAAAAACCGCGTTGAAGAAAACTAGTGCTTTCTATAAACTTCAGATGGCTGACCTAATTGAAGTTTAACTGTTCCAACCAGGGCTGCGGAGTCGGAGGAAAAATGGTCGACTCCGACTCCGGGATTTTAAAACTTCCGACTCCGACTCCGACTCCTGCTTTTTTTCATTATTTATTTTTTTTACCCAAATGTGAAGAGGGAAAAACCCTAAACAAAGGTTGAAATATTAAGTCCATTTTTAAAAGTTTCATTTTTATTCATGGTCGTAGCCAGGACTCACTTTAGGGGGGGGGTAGCAAGCTGGGGTATCCCAGTTGGAGGTCATGGGAGGTCATTGTGACCTCTCAAAAAGTTCAATTTTCTCAAGAATTCTCGCAGGTAATTTCACCACATTTACCTCAATTCTCGGAAGTCACTGTGACCTCCCAAAAAGTCTATTTTCTCCAGAGCAAAAGACAAGTGCCGCTCTTGTCATTTGACTCCGTACAAAACTAATCCTTTTCTTGTTAAATGGCCAGACTTTATTTTAACACATTGCATTTTTGCTGCAAATATTTTTTATTCACTTGCATAAGCCCAAACATAGCAATTCGTTTCACAAAGCAGACCCGCCATTTTGAAGCCTTTTTTAATGATCCTAAATGCTTAGGATTTTTATATTGGACGCCGAAAATTTGTATCTGTTAGTTTCAAAGATATGTTTTCACCTCCATAAAATTTCATCCAAATCGGAGGTGGTCGGAGTCGGAGTCGACATGTTTTTCGGCGACTCCGACTCCTTTGGTCCAAAATCAGTCCGACTCCGACTCCGCAGGCCTGGTTCCAACTAATAAAATGAGGATATTTCATTCATTTACATTGGAGACAAGCAACAAGAATTAAAATGGGTTTCTTTACCGGAAATATTTCCTCATAAGCTAATATTTAATTTGAGAATTCAGTTATCTTACTAGATTTACTCAATTGTGACGTATTTTGAGAGAAGGAAACAGCTTACGTTTTTACAGTAATATCACAAGATAACAAGCTTTCTTATGGTAGCACAGAAATTTTTAAATGTTCAACTAGCGGGGAGAAAAGCCATTAACTTTTCAACAGCCTCTCGTACAGGGTCTTTGGTTGCACTTCCTACATACACATTCCAAAATGGTCGAAAATTCGTTGATACTTACAATAAGAAAAAAAAACAGGCAAAAAGTTCTCTGGATCGTTAAAATTTCGTTTAAACAAAAATGAAAACTGAAATAGAAATTCGAGGCCGGTACCCCGATTTCCTTGTACGACTAATATAAAATAAACATTTTTATTTAAAAAAAATGGGTGTGTGTACTTCTGTACTTGCGTTGGATGTAGTACGTGTGCATTCTGAAAGGAACGAAACTTCTTCTGGGATTCTAAAAAAGAAGAGTAGGAGAAAAGTTTGCATGACCGTTAAAATTTTATATGAGCAATTTTATTTATTTATTTATTTATTTATTTTTCCAAATTAAAAAAGTTAATGAATGTATGAACTCACGTACGCCCATTAGAAGTTGTATTTTCATGTAGAATGTACTTGCTTAACTTAAAGATTTTTTTTTTTTCGTTTTAGTGAAAATTTTACGACTTTTTAAAGCTATAAAACAGTAAAGTAAATCTAGGGCTTCATGACATTTAATGCAAGTTTCTGAAATTGGAGTCTAAACGTCTTTGCACACGTATTAAGTAATTTCGTTTTTATAAACTTGTTTCTTAACTCGTACTTAACACTTGTTTTTTCTTCTTGGGGTATAGAATTTTCCAATTTTCATTGTATAGTTATTTTATCCATATTTTAACTAACCCCTTTTTCCAGTAATGTGATTTTAATTTTGTTCTAATTAACATGCGTTTTTTAATTAAATTGCTTTTCTTAATGGGATGACAGTTGCTTTTTAACCCCCGACGCTACAAGGAAGAGGGTTATAAGTTTGACGTGCATGTGTATCTGTCTGTCTGTGACACTCTAGAGCCTAAACAGATGAACCGATTTTGAAAAAGAATTGTTCGAACTGAGAATTGACCGAGAGTGTTCTTAGCTAGGTCTTTGGATCACATTAATTAACGAAGGCATTAATTTAAAAAATTTAAAACGTTTTTCACGATTATCGGAGAGAAAACATGCTTGAAAATTTGAAACAATAGTATTAAAAGAAAGAAAAACAAAATTCTGCGTCTGATAGAATATGTTTGGAACTACCATGTTATATAGAACTCAAATCATAACTTTTTTTTAGAAAATGCGGCTAAGTCTTAAATTTCCGCAATGGGGGAGTTTCCGAAAGTTCAAAAGTATTTTTTTCTGAAAGAACATGCTTCAAAACATAAGAATTGATCATTTTTTAAATTTTTTGGCACAGTTATATATTTTTTATGAATTATTTTAACAAGTGCGCAGATGCTATTCCGAAAAAAAAAAACATCTGCGCATGACGTCAGTGGTGCACGTAAGCGCGAAATCTAATTGGTTGTAGTGAGATGACGAAGGTCGTGACGTCACCGATTCCTGCGATTGGATAACTCAAGTCAAGCAAAATGGTATTATTATTGGAAAGAGAGCTGTTAGGTGCACCATTGACGTCACAAAAACCACGCCCCGTTTTCAAGGTACACTTAAAAAAAACCTGAATTTTCAGGAAGATTTTTACTGAATTTAACAGGAAATTTCCGTTTTCGTTTCAAAACGTATCTTTTCCTTAAAAAAACGGAAATATTCCGTGAATTACCGAGTTAGAGAAACAAAAACGGAATTTACCCGGTTTTGTGGTTTAAAAAAAATCGAACGAGGAAGTTATCTTCCCGCCTTCATTGTTGCTGCAGCGTAACTGGATAAAAGTGCGTTGCAAAAGTTCATCGAGAAGCGCAGTCATCGAGAATTAATATGCATGCTTAATCTTCTGTGAAAGCGACTTGTATTCTTCGCATTGGCATGGAAAAGAAGACATGTGTGTCGCGACGTTTGAATAGTTACTTCACAAATAACATCACATGCGAATGTGTTATTTAGTAATCATATTCCTCGGGACGTGATTATGTGTGCCATTTTGACTCAATTTGAAAATGCTTTGTCGAAGAGCGTTGACTATTGTTATAGTATTCGAATAAGAATTATTACAGGATTCTGCGTAGTTGATCAAATTGACTGAAAAAATAATTTGGATCTTTTCATGTGATGTCATGTGATTATGCGGTATTCCGCGCTTTCATTGCTCAACATTTTTAAGAAGACTTTGTTTATCGCAATGAATAGAATCAAAATGGGCAACAAAAGGTGTGTTAGTATATTTTAAAATCTACTCACCCTGTTGTTGCCTTTTTTGAGCAACTTTTATTGTGGATAGGAGGTAAGAATTTTTATTTTTGTTACTGCTATTACTTTCTTCTATATCTAATATATAGAAGAGCGATTCCATACCAAATCACCGAAAAAAAAAAAGTTGGTCGCACGACCGACTCGGATTTTTTTTTAATTTGGTACACAGATTGATGGTATAGAGGTATGAAAAAGCCCAAAAGGAAAGTTACCTGCTCGACTTATTTTCTGAGATACATGCCCTCAAAGTTTGTCCGCCACGTCAAAATACTAAAAAAGTGATGTTATTTAATCATTTTTTATAAAAAATCGTACTCATGCAAAATAAAAGTGTTAGATATCTATGGAAACTAGTTACTCCAGGCATTCTGAAAAAAAATACTAGAACGTTCATAATGAAAATTGCCAAGGTACAGGGCTCTTTGAAGTTGTTACCACAAAAACTTGATTTTGCAGATTTTGCTAAAATTCAGGCATTTATTACAAAAAAAGGCAAACAAAACCAAAGGTTTTCTCACTTTCTGGTAGTGTACAGGTCCTCCCTGTAAATTGCTACGCAATAAATTTTTTGGGTTTCTCACTCCTTCTTGGAAATATTTTAGCTTAAAGATAAGCCGTAAGGCAAAAAATGCGTTTTTGGCCATCTTGGCAGCCATTTTTCTCATAAAGGGGGAGCAGTAGAAACTTTAATTTTTTTTTAAAACAAGCCACTGATATGTTAGCTATTCACAGGAAAAGAGTTTACTTTTGGTTATTTCCTCCATTAAGAGATATCCTGCTGACAGTATATGCATGTTTTTCACGACGACCATATGCTTTTGTTCCCCCTCTCATGGACTTAAATTTAATTAAACCAAAAAATAATGATATATTTATTATTAGCTGTATTATCTACCCAATATGTCATGAAATTTAATTTATTAAATCATTGAACAATAAATTAGATAATTGATGAAAACAAGAAAAAGTATTTCTCTGATGCCTGAGCATTATGCATTCATAATTATAAAGCACTAAATACTTTCTTGAGAAATTAATTAACATAAATGAGCTCTAAATATTTATATTATAAGCAATACCCAATCTTGTGATTGGGATACTCCTGTTTTTAATTGAAGAATTTCTTGAATATCACATGAATATCAGGAAAATAAATGAGGTCTTTTCGTTTGATGTAGGATACTTTATGACAAATTTCATTTGATGGGCTACTAACTGAGCATGGTGATAAAGAACTATTAATTTCAGCATCGAATTCCATTTTACCTTATTAACAGTTAAATATTTATAAAATAATTAAATAAATAATTTAATATAAAGCCATGCTTGAAGAATTAAAATTAGTGCAACTAATTTATTCCCATACTGATCTTTACAAAACTGACATGTGTTGAGCACTGATAAGAACTGACAAGAATAAGTTTACTCACTAAAATACTAGTTCACAGATACTATAAAGCGTACATTCTATTTTCTACAAAATAATACTGCAACAAAGAACAAGGGTATAAAGGGGTAGGTACTAAAGAATTTCTTGAAAAATCAATTAAAATAAAGGAGCTTCGAATATTTATCTCATAGGCAATACCCAATCTTGTGATTGGATGTTCCTGATTGATGGCTATAAACAGGAGGATACCCTTGTTCTTTGTTGCAGTATTATTTTGTGGAAAATAGAATGTATGCTTTATAGTATCTGTGAACTAATATTTTAGTGAGTAAACTTTTTCTTGTCTGTTCTTATCAGTGCTCAACGCATGTCAATTTTGTAAAGATCAGTATGGGAATAAATTAGTTGCACTAATTTTAATTCTTCAAGCATGGCTTTATATTAAATTATTTATTTAATTATTTTGTAAATATTTAACTGTTAATAAGGTAAAATGGAATTCGATGCTGAAATTAATAGCTCTTTATCACCATGCTCAGTTAGTAGCCCATCAAATGAAATTTGTCATAAAATATCCTACATCAAACGAAAAGACCTCATTTATTTTCCTGATATTCATGTGATATTCAAGAAATTCTTCAATTAAAAACAGGAGTATCCCAATCACAAGATTGGGTATTGCTTATAATATAAATATTTAGAGCTCATTTATGTTAATTAATTTCTCAAGAAAGTATTTAGTGCTTTATAATTATGAATGCATAATGCTCAGGCATCAGAGAAATACTTTTTCTTGTTTTCATCAATTATCTAATTTATTGTTCAATGATTTAATAAATTAAATTTCATGACATATTGGGTAGATAATACAGCTAATAATAAATATATCATTATTTTTTGGTTTAATTAAATTTAAGTCCATGAGAGGGGAACAAAAGCATATGGTCGTCGTGAAAAACATGCATATACTGTCAGCAGGATATCTCTTAATGGAGGAAATAACCAAAAGTAAACTCTTTTAATGTGAATAGCTAACATATCAGTGGCTTGTTTTAAAAAAAAATTAAAGTTTCTACTGCTCCCCCTTTATGAGAAAAATGGCTGCCAAGATGGCCAAAAACGCATTTTTTGCCTTACGGCTTATCTTTAAGCTAAAATATTTCCAAGAAGGAGTGAGAAACCCAAAAAATTTATTGCGTAGCAATTTACAGGGAGGACCTGTACACTACCAGAAAGTGAGAAAATCTTTGGTTTTGTTTGCCTTTTTTTGTAATAAATGCCTGAATTTTAGCAAAATCTGCAAAATCAAGTTTTTGTGGTGACAACTTCAAAGAGCCCTGTACCTTGGCAATTTTCATTATGAACGTTCTAGTATTTTTTTTCAGAATGCCCGGAGTAACTAGTTTCCATAGATATCTAACACTTTTATTTTGCATAAGTACGATTTTTTATAAAAAATGATTAAATAGCATCACTTTTTTAGTATTTTGACGTGGCGGACAAACTTTGAGGGCGTGTATCTCAGAAAATAAGTGGAGCAGGTAACTTTCCTTTTGGGCTTTTTCATACCTCTATACCATCAATCTGTGTACCAAATTAAAAAAAAATCCGAGTCGGTCGTGCGACCCCCATTCGGTGATTTGGTATGGAATCGCTCAGAAGAAAGTATTGGTTTCGTGAAAATTTTCGAATGTCGAATTTTGACGGATTTGCACGTTTTGAGGTGCGCTGAGTCCATTTCGACCATTTTTGGAAAATGTCTGTCTGTGTGTCTGTGTGTCTGTCTGTCTGTCTGTGTGTGAGTCTGTATGTGTGTGACCAGTTTTTGTGACCGCGCTAGAGCAAAAACTACTGCATGAAATCGAACAAACATATTTGCACATATGTACCACCATGTGAACTGGTGTACCTGACTTTGTTTTTATTTTAATCTGAGTCCAGACTTAACAGTTAGTTATTTCATGATGTAAACCAATTGTGCATTTTAAGAGTTGCATGTATAAACTTACTGGTGCTAAGGGTTAGTAAAGTTTAGTGAAATGATTTTTGTAATTTTATATCAAGATTTAAAAGCTTAGTCTCAAAACTTAGCTTTTTTACTTTATGACTTTACTTCATTTACTCATTTATTTTAACCATTAGCCACCTATTAAGAAATGAATAAAAAAAAACAATGTATAAGTCTTTATTTAAGCATCATTAAAAGTTCGGACAATCAAATCAAAGCTATCGTGCATTAAAAAAATGAAAGTAATAATTTTCAGAAAATCCAATGTTTACCTTTGAATCAACCTATTGATCTACTAATTCACTGCATTCATGAGTCGTAACTGTACTGTTTTCTTGTGATTTATTGCATTGCTTCTAAAAATTTAAACCCTGCGCTGTTAACAGAGCAAAATAAGGAACAGGTAGTTAATGACAAAGAGTTAACTGCTGCTGTTTCATTTTGAAGAAATTAAACATCTGAATTTCAAAATCAATAAAATTGAATTTGTTGCTTCTTTTCCCCTACAATCTCTTATATTTTTAGGTTGTGTGAGACTACATACAAAAAGAGAAATAATGGCTGTAAGTAGGAATGCACCGATAAGCAAATTGGCCGATTACCGATTGATTGGCTGTTGATAATCGGCTCAGCCAATTAATTATTTTATAATGCTTTTAATTCTATCAATTTTACCATCACTGTTTTTTCTCTCTTATACAATTCCGAGATTAGAAATAGTAAGTAATTTATTTCTGGGAGAAGATTTTTTTCCCATTTTCCTAATTTTCACAAAATAATTGCAATATTTTATCAAATTTTTTAGAACCAATTTTCATGTTATTGTCAATAAAAAAACATCAACACATTGTTAATTCATTTTCATGTTGGACATGAAAATGCAAAAAAAAAAAGGGAGGGGGAGTCTGTGGTGAGCACTCCAATTTAGGATTACTTTCAATTTTAAATTTTTAATAATTAGCAACAATTTAATTCAAGACTTTTATTCTTTATGAAAATTAGAGATTGTGTAAAAGCACTGTGCTAAGGAGGAAACTACCGCCACATAAAAAATGTTGCAACATTGTCTATGTGTATATTTATTCAAAGTAGGAGAATTAATTCATTAAAAACTTTGTATCAACTGTGAGGATTATCATTACTGTTAATAAAATTATTCATCATAGTTTCTTAGTAAAGGTATACTTTAAAAGAACAATATTTAAAACATACATTTTTTTGGCCGATTAATCGGCCCGATTTTGCCGATCAATCATAATCGACAAAGTGGCCGGTTAATCGGTACCACCAATTAATCGATGCATCCCTAGTTGTAAGTTTTGATGTGATTGAGTCTGATAAAATATCAACTAAAATAAGAAAACTAATCTGCTCAAAACATAAAGACATATATACTCAAAAATTGAGTAAATTAACATGCGCAACTACAACGAAACTAATCTGACGACATTAATGCTGTCAAAAATACGAAAATGATTGTATTTTTGACGAAACTAGGATGAAGAAATATTTCGTTACATTCGACGAAATTCATCCTCAAAAAAGTGACGAAAGCAGTTTCTTCAATTTGAGTCAGAAAGGAAAAAAAAAAAAAAATTCGGAAGAACTTAATTTTTATTCAAACTTAAGAGAATATACTTTTTAACCCTTCGCTGCACGATTTTTTATATTTTAATGAAAAAAATCATTTGTTACCTTTTAAATAGCCCTGAGTTCAGGAAAAATAAAGAAAAAAATTAATCTTAAAAATGTGCACCAAAAATGATGTTTTAATTGTTTGTTCTATATATGGCACAAAGCACATAGCATATGCTTTGTATACCGATAAGTGTAATAATCTACAATGTGTTTTGTGCCATAAGTGGTATAAACAAACTTTCCACTAAGTGTATTTAAACATTTTTAGAACAAAGAAAATAATGACTAAGCACACTTCTAACGGAAATGCAGACACTCTTTCTTTAAAAAGCAAGAACTGTAATACCTAGACTAGTGCAACTAACTAGTGCATAAACATCACACTAAACTGTTATAGCAATGTTCCAGAAGGGGCACAAAGCTCAGTTTAACTGTATTTAAAAATCATAGGAATATATGAGGGTTTATTTGGTTTGTGCCAGATCTGGCACACCGTGCAGTGAAGGGTTAAAAAATGCACCTTGTTAATACTTTTTAATGTTTTGAAGTTATGCGCACAGAAATACTATGCATTTATCATTCCATCTTCAAAATATTTGAGTATTTTATGCGAGATTGATGTAATCTAATATAAGTATAAGCGTATAGGTGAAAACCTATAACGTATAAGCGAGGAGCCGAAAAAATGAAGAACGGAGTATTAAAAAACGAAAAAATGAGGAACGGAAAAATGACGAACGGAGCTTTTTCAAAATCACGGAAATATAATTAACGAAACGGAAACACTCCGGCAACTCAGCTGCCGTATATTTTTTTCGTTATTTTCAGGACATTTTTTTAACAGTGTAGGGTATTTGAAAAAAATGATAAAAAATAAACTGTTGGGAAAATTAAAGTATTTTCCGGGCCCATGTTATTTTTTTATATCATTCTATCAATTTCAGTAACAAAAAGTAGTACTTTTGACTGAAGGAAACTCCCCCGTTAGAAACTGATGTTATTGTTTGCCGACAAAGAAAGAAAACTCATTAATTTTAAAAGTTTAGTACCTGGCGACCGAGCTCCGCTCGGCTAAAAAAAAAGTTCGAAGTACTTATTAAGATAAACTTGAAAAGCATTTTTACGCCCTTGGTTGCACTTACGCATCTAAAACAGCACTAATTTATTTTAAAAACAAAACCTTATTTGGACAAGACATCATCACAACCTTGTTTAAACAACGCGCATTGTAAAATCCATAGACATTGGAAACGCTCGCTCGCTATATGAGCGAGCCTGCATACCTGCTACGCTATACCTGCTCGTATAGCAAGCATATGAGCGAACGTTTCCAATGTCTTTGGTAAAATCACACCACAATAACTTCATTTTAATCGATCTGTTTAACATTAAAAAAAAAAAAAAAACAATTCTAACGTTACCCAAACTTGCTTGCTAAATACCATTAAAATTTAAATTTACGCTGATGCGTTTAAATATGAAATCCATTGCTATAATAAAACGTGGTTGCTATGAAACAGTAACAATAATAGTAATCATAAAGAAAATGCGAAAGAAACTGTTAATGAAGGCACAAAAAAATGAGGTTTTTGTGAAAACTCGCGTTTTTACAGAAAAAAAGCTGATGTAGATGAACTCAGAAACAACAACTTTATGTAAATACAAAATTTTATCAAAATCGTTAGAGCGGTTTTCGAGATCCGAAATATATATGGGTGATTCTACAAAAATGGGCAAATTTGTGTTCCATACTGATTGCTCTTTTTGTTTTTAATTTAATAAAAAACTATTTTGGGAATATTTTTATGCGTCTTTTGTTCTATAATTTCCGTTATCAACAATGTCAATATTTAATTATTATTCATTTAAAAAAATGGATATTAGATTGAAATGTCATCCACATGCCCTGTCCCATAGGTGCCATTTTCACAATCAATGGAATATAGATTTAAAAAAAAATAATTTATTTTTTTCTCAAGCGTTTTTTATTTATAAATATGAATGTGTGCAAGATGTAAATCACAAAAAAAGCAAAATAATATGAAAATAATATCTCTAAAAGTTAATCTAAACTTTGTCCCAGCGATTATCAGTCATCCACATGTCTAAAAAGTATAGATATTTTTCTCTGAAATGTTATATTTCAAAATCTGGCAACACATCTTAAAACAAAGCATGGAACTTTGTTATTCCTGGATGAGGATTAATTTTGCTTTTCTGCAATTACTTTTTGATAAAAAGCAAGCTAAACTCAACTTTCAAGGCAAGTGTTTTTTATCTTTGTCATTAACATGCCCCACAGAATGCACGTAAAATGTACATGTAAATAAATTTTGACAATGAATAATCCTAAGGCTTACATTTGTGAGTTCGAATTCGAAGTGAAGCCGAAAAATATTCAGATATGACTTTTTGAGAACACAATTACTTGTTTTTTGTCATTCACATGCCCTTTTTCTATTGTCATTCACATGCCCCAATATAATGCACGTGGATGAATTAAAAGCCAAACTATGACAGTACAATGTTTAAAAATTATGTCTAACAGTTTACTGGTTAAAAAATTTCATTAATATACCTATTGTGTTTGTGTTATTCACATACTTACTGTGTTATATTCACATACCCATTGTGTCATCCACATGTCCTTTTTATCATTCACATATGCCTTTAAAAAATAAAAATGCAAAAATACAATAAAATACAAACATTTAAGCTCTGCTGATATTCTATTTTAATTATGTAACTTATCAAGTGCTTTGCTGATTTTTTTCAGATTTTTAATTTTAAATTAATTTTTTGAATTCTACATGTTAGAAATATTCCCGTATTTGTAGAATCACCCATATATATACAAGAATTGTTCGTTTAAAGATATTAGATATGTTGCTAGTTTTTAATTGTGAACAGTTAAAATACTTGGTATTGATTTTAGTATTAAGTTTTAAAAGGATTTTCGATTTTCCCTCTTTATTCTGCTTTTGCGACATACATATTTTACTATACTCGATTACTTTAAAATAGGCGTACCAAGTTTAGAAATTTTGCATCGTCTCCATGGCAACTGCACGAAGGACAACAGTTTCACTCTTTTTTTATACACTGCTGTTGAGGCATCTCATTTATTTTATGTTTATCGAAAGAGGCTGACGCTTTTATTTATGTCCTAGTATCTCAGTTATTTCTAAACGTTTTCTCACAAATCTAGTGCGAAATAGTTTATTTTAGCAAGGCCTGCCATCATGAGTATCCGATATGTAAATAATTAAAAAAGTATTCTATTAACGTTGAGTGAATAATAGTTTACGCACAAAACAATTTCAATCGTTTGCATTTAACCATTGTTACTAAAGCTAAATGGGAGAAAAGTCCATAGCGCCGTAACTATGACAACCATCAGGGGAAATTTCAATTCCGGACCGCCTCCTCTGGAGGGTATTTCCCAAGTAGCACACTTCGTTTTTTAAAGGTTGTAAAATGGTTATTAACATTGTAACAACCGATTAAAAACGTTTATAAAACGTTGTTTGTACTACCTGTGTTAGTAAGGAATGCCTTTCCTTTTCCGTGTTTACCATGCCGTCTCGAAAACAAATAAATACATGTAAGTTTAAAGTGCTTTATGACCAGTGAATTTCATTTCAATGTGAGGTCGACACTTATGGTCGTTTTTTTTTTTTTTTTTTAAATTTTCTTCTGTCTACAAATTGTAGAGCGTGAATGACTATTTTAACAAATTCTCTTTAAAACAACTGCAATACTTTCAGTATAAAATATTCTTTCTCTTTGAAAAATAAAACTTCTAATGAGTCTTTTTTTTTTTGAAGTATTTCCTGCTGGTATATTTCTTTCTTTTGGGGATAAAAAGTTCTTTTTTTTTTCTTTTTTTCACCAAATAATTCATAAAAGATCATTTCGTTTAAACTATGATTTTCAAAAGTTAAATCTTTTTTTTTTCTTATACTAATTTTAAAACATCAATTTGAAAAGGACAGAATTAAATTGAATACCAAATTTCCGTTTAAAATTAAAAAGTGCCTATGATAGTAAATCAAAACTATTGACACAGCTAAATAGCCGGAAATACTATCAATAGTTCGACAACGCTACTTCCCTCCGGCCTTGGCGAAGTTGTTTTTCCCAAAATAATCCCTAAAGGGGGAAAAAAAGTCTCCTAAAAGAAGAAATTAGCAGAGCATACGAAATGTCAACAAAACATCGAAAAGAAACCTCTTAAAAGTAGGATAAGAAAAAAGAAAACAAGCAAACAAACGATAGCTGCTTGTCCCGGTTTTCTTTTTCGAAGAGTCGACCAATTTTCTTCTCTTTATATCTCTTTGCTGGTATCATTAATGCGCTGTCTGTGTCAGCCATGTTTTGCAATCTGCCGCACACAGGGAGGGACAGGGGATTAGGGAGGAAGGGATTTTTATGGCTTTCGTATGGAATAAAAATCCTGGAAGAGTTTCGCCAAAAAAAGAGAAAAAAAAAAATTGCCGGCTTGCAGTTGTTATTTCGCTATTTAAGAGATTGTTTGTTAGATGAGTTTGAAGGATTTCAGTTTCGTGTTTTGTTTGGGGGCTTGTGGAGGTATTAAAAGCAAACATGGCGAAATCCTATTTTTGATCGATTACGAATTCTGGAAGTTGCTATATTTATCCGTTTTCAGTTATTGTTATTCACAAACGAATATGAAATGTTTTACAACCAGCTCTGTGAGAAAATTTAAAGGGACTCCCTCTGAAGAAGTGTTTTTCCTTTTTTTATATTCTCATACTTGTATCGTCAAAAAAAATTAGTGATTTAATTTTTCCTAAAATTAGAAAAAAAAATTCCCAAGGTTTATGTCTTCATCTTGTTTTCTTTTTTACACACGAATTAAATTTTATTTTGCTGTTAGCTTTGACAAATTCTATAAAGTATTAATTTTCGTATTTTATAGACGTTAGACGTTGTCTTTTAAATCTGTCTTAATCGACTCAAATTCTCTGCTGTGATCCCCAGAAACGTTTGATGAAAATGAACATATGTAAATTTGGAAAATATTGACAGATAACTGATGAATACTGACTTGTGTTTGACAATTGTCGGCATGCGTTCGGTAAATATTGGAATATATTGAGTGAACAGTGGCTCTTGTGTTAACAGGTGTTAATTCGATTTAATCTCTGTGAGGTGGGACCATCTTTGCTCTACACATGCAACGCTTGTCTGTTGTTTCCACCCAGGAGCGCCCCGGTGGGAGGTCACGGGAGGTCACTGTGATCTCCCAATAATATCCGTATTCGGCACATTTTGCTGACGATTCGGCAATTTGAAGACAATATTGCAACATTGAGATTATTTGTTCTTTTTTGTCTTTAGAATTGTTTTTTCTCACTAAATGCACACATGTACGACATGTCGTCGCTTTGGAAGAATAACGCTGCAACTCAAAAAAATCGAAAAATGACATTTTTATGTCATTTTGTTCAGAAAAAATCGCTCTTTATGATGAACATGGTTGCAACTCAAAAGTATCAAAAATATCCGTCATTATAAAAAAAATATCCGTCAAAAATATCCGTCAAATTAAAATGACGTCATTAGTTAAAATGCCATTGAAGTCAATCATGCTAACATTAGAAAAGAGATTAAAAATGCGGTTTTTTTAATGCTAGTTTCATTAAAATAGTCGCAATAGTTTCGAGCACAAGCGCGATAGAAGTTAGTTTCTGAAAAGTTAAAAATTGCTCTCCTGAAAAATGGGCTTTTTTGAGTTGCAGCATTGTTCTTCCAAAGCGACGATGTGTGCATTTAGTCATTATGTTATCATTCGGTAAAACTGGAACTACATTCGGCAAATTCCCCCCCCCCCCTCAAAAATTTTAGTTCAGGTGCGCCCCTGAATGAAGCTATTCCAGACTCACTATCCTCAAAAAGGATGAAACTACAGCCAGCTTTGATGTCGCAATCGGGCTTTCCATAGATATGGATACGTTTCAAAACTGATGAAAATGTGCATTTTATTCACAATGTTGAATGGTATGCACATTTAGCACTCAATTTTGTAGGTTCGACTCTCCTACTCATACATAATTCTGCCATTGACCAAACGATTATTGGATCTGCCCTTGCTTACAGAATGTTCAGATTTGTCCAAAAATGGGATCATCCACCCGTTTTTTAAATACAGCAGAGGTTCCCAAAGTTCAGACCTCCGCGGCACCCTTCCTAAAAAATACTACCCACCTCCCCCCAGTGCGAAAAAAAACTTGATTTAATAAGACTTAAATACATTTTTTTCTAATATGTTTAACGGTTTTTTTTTCCTTTATATTTATATGTTCATTGGTTTTTTACGCGTCTTGTCTAATTTTCATTACTTAACATTATTATTTTGAGCTATGGACGTAAAAACCTATTCCAAACTCCATTAGGTATTGAGTATGTGTTGATTTGAGGGATCAGGGGGTTTGCCGCGCCCTGCGTGTACGTAGAAAAAAAGCGTTTTTCTTCCCAGTAAACGTGCTTTTGAAAAAAAAAAAAATTGCTAGTAATTCAATTTCAAATATTTTTTACGTTTCAGCAGGGTAGTACCTTTGCCCCCTGTCATGAACTCGTGGACTCCGCGGACTACACTTTCGGTAACTCTAAAGTATAGTTTTTTATTCGTTATAGTTGAGTATTTGTTATGCACATGTACTTAGAATTCTTAAAAGTCATAAATATTATGGGTAAAACCCCATCCAAACCGTAGCACAGCCGAAATCTGTGTCATGTCTTATACATGTTTTGCGGCAAAACATCTGCAAGAACATGTAGCAGAATTCTGCTGTGTTACGACATAGATGGTATTCTACGATGTTAAAAACTCTAAAAACATAGACGTAACTCTGCGTAACCAACATTCAGTGATAACTAACATAACGCCTAAAATATAGGGGAGTTACCCTCACTCCGGGCCACTGTGATTATGTGGTATGTAAAAGATCCCTCGAGTACTCGTTTGGCATGGAGTATCTCTTGGCAAAATTAAATTCCTTGCGCAATTTAGCATTGAATAGAACCTAGGTGCCTCCATCTAGTGGGGAAACTAGGTGTCAAAATTCTCGTACCAATGGCATTCCTCCGATTGTGGTGCTACATGAAAGAATGAATGCTGGTCTCGAGGAATGCACTAGGTCTGCTAATGGTAGCAACCAAACGTAGCTCCGTTAAAAATTTAAAAAAAAACTCCGTGCCACTGTGTAGTAATCTGTAACTTCAAAATGAAACACTTATCACTCAGAAGTGAGATTCAGAAGCCTTTTATATTGACCAAAACGCGAGTTACGGATTAAAACAGCGATGAGAAAATTCCCTAACAAAGGGAAAACAAGCTAATCATTGCAGGTTAACTTCCAGACCAGTTCCTCAACTCTGGATCGCAGAGCCAGACTCTTTCACATTTCACACACTCCAGGGTCCCCCGTACCTACCACAACTCGTGTTTTAACCGGGATAGGGCCCTTAAGAGCGCTCTGTTCTTATTTTTGACCCAGACCAAGGGAAGAGCAATCCCTTGTCCCAGCACCCCCCAGAGGTATCGTTTCACTTGAAGAACTTTGTGACCACGACATTTTTAACGTCCCTCAGCCACCATTAATCAAGACGGTGGATCTTTGATCGGCTGGGATCGAACCCGGGTCCTGCGGTCACGAGTCCGACGCCTTACCGCTCGTGCCACTATGTCTCGCAGAGCCAGACACTGGCTGCCTGTCCTATTAACTGGTCTTATGGCATGTGTATTGAGCTAAATCGGACTTCCACCTGAATGGTGCTAGTAAAAATGAAGCCGGGCCAATTCTGCCTTAAATCAAGTAGATGCGTCTACTCGGGCTCTGATACCTGAGTGGTATCAGTAACAACAACAACAACAACAAGAGCCTAAACAGAAGATAACGGATAACACCTCAACTTGCTTGCGTGGCCGACGATGCTTCTGAATTCTGCTCAGTTTATGTGGTTTAAGTTGTTGCGTTAGTTGTTGTAATGATATTTTCTTTTGGGGCTACGGTGGCCTAGAGGAAGAGTATTCTCCTCGTAAGCAAGTGGTCGTGGGTTCGAGTCCCGCCCTGCCCATGGTTGTTATTTCAACCTCTCTGTGCCGTAAATCTGTCCTGTGTTTGTCAGGAGGCAAAGCGCATAGTACGCAGTCCTCATGTATGTCGAAGCTCATGGCTTCTGTATAAAATATATATATATATATATATATATATATATATATATATGTTTTCTTTGATTTTTATGTTTAATTCTTAATTCTTTGATTTAATGGTTATAAAGTGAATAGCCTCTGATATATTATTAAAAATTCTCATATTATACGAAAAAGAGGCAAAGAACTACGTACGCAGGCTCCATCACTATTGTGGGTTTTAAACCCAAGAAGAAGAAGAATTCTGCTCGAGTAATGTATAACACTGGTAGGCAGTGAGAGTAAGGCGTGGTGAGCCGTCGATAGCTCAGTTGGCAGAGCGGTGGACTGTAAGGCGTGAAGATAGCGTAAGGTCATTTTGAGTGATACCAAAATATAAGGTGTTCAACGTCTTGTAATCAACATCAAATTGTGAAGTCTGGGTAAATAATAATGAAATAAAAAAGAGGAATGCCCAGCGACATCAACTGATATACTTTCACAGGCTATATCTAAGTCAGATATTCACGTGCAGATCGAATTTGGCCAGCGAACGATAAAAGCCTTGAGTCCGCGCCTTGGAAATTAATGCCAAGTAATTCGTTCAAAGTGCATTGGAATTTGGAATTTGAAGCAATCAGCAGGCTAGCAGAGCATAAGGATATTTTGTGCCCCTAAGTGATTTCAAAGCAAGGTAATAATTCGTTTTGGTTCTGTGGTTTTTAAACATTGTGTTTATGGTATTTTCTTCCCATAAAGATCGCTATTATTGAGTAGGATTTAACAGTCTTAAATAAGTAAAATTTTTTAACTTGTATAGTATGCTATTTTATTGTGCTGTATTGTCGGTATTTTAGTGTGTTTGACTGTCTGTTTTCACATTAATTGTTTTCAAAGGGAGGAACATTTTTGGGTTTTGTTTCAATGTGTGTAGTCATTTATATGCTCATTCGCAGATTTCAAACCAGTGTATTTTCGTTTAAAATAGGAGTTTTTTTATGTATTAATTTTTTATGTTTAATTCATTAATTATTTAATTTTATGTATTTTATGCATTAATTAATTATGGGGAAGTTTTGAGCTGCTACACAATATTTTATTGGGTTTAAATATTCGTTACATCAACGCTTTTTAACCGTGCCACCTCGTAGAAATAAAGCTATTTCTTTCTTTAAAGAATTTTTTTAAATAACTGAACTGGGTTATTGTACGAAATTATGCTTTTAACTGTACATTATGAGTCTTAGTGTCATAAGTAATGGTAATCGTTATGAACTTTAGTTGGATCTATAAACAGAAGATTTATTCTCATAAAAATTATGTTTGTGTCAATGTGGCACATTAGTCCTGTAAATAGATGCAGACTGTAATTTGTTTGTCAATACACGACTGGAAATTCATACGTTTGTACCTTTCAAATTCTCCAATACCCGTAAATGCATTTTGTTTGCTTGGAGAACTGTAAGCAGTTGAATAATACAAGTTTGAAATTGCGCATTAGTCCTGTAAATAGATGCAGACTGTAATTTGTTTGTCACTTGCTCGGCTCTTAATTAATAGATAACTTTATAAACCTTAGTTAGTCTCATAAACTAAAGCCTCATTCTCAAAAATGATGTGTCTTTAACTTCTCATGAATAAAGGAACTCTAGTTTTCAGACATTTTCATGAACTTTATGAGATTGAAGATTAATATGACGTATCTTGCTTCAATACACGACTGGAAATTCATACGTTTGTACCTTTCAATTCTCCATTACCCGTAAATGCATTTTATTTGCTTGGAGAACTGTAAGCAGTTGAATAATACAAGTTTGAAATTGCACATTAGTCCTGTAAATAGATGCAGACTGTAATTTGTTTGTCACTTGCTCGGCTCTTAATTAATAGATAACTTTATAAACCTTAGTTAGTCTCATAAACTAAAACCTCATTCTCAAAAATGATGTGTCTTTAACTTCTCATGAATAAAGGAAGTCTAGTTTTCAGACATTTTCATACACTTTATTAGATTGAAGATTAATATGACGTATCTTGCTTCAATACACGACTGGAAATTCATACGTTTGTACCTTCCAATTCTCTATTACCCATAAATGCATTTTATTTGCTTGGAGAACTGTAAGCAGTTGAGTAATACAAGTTTGAAATTGCACATTAGTCCTGTAAATAGATGCAGACTGTAATTTGTTTGTGACTTGCTCCGCTCTTAATTAATAGATAACTTTATAAACCTTAGTTAGTCTCATAAACTAAAGCCTCATTCTCAAAAATGATGTGTCTTTAGCTTCTCATGAATAAAGTAACTCTAGTTTTCAGGCATTTTCATAAACTTTATTAGATTGAAGATTAATATGACGTATCTTGCTTCAATACACAACTGGAAATTCATACGTTTGTACCTTCCAATTCTCTATTACCCATAAATGCATTTTATTTGCTTGGAGAACTGTAAGCAGTTGAATAATACAAGTTTGAAATTGCACATTAGTCCTGTAAATAGATGCAGACTGTAATTTGTTTGTCACTTTCTCGGCTCTTAATTAATAGATAACTTTATAAACCTTAGTTAGTCTCATAAACTAAAACCTCATTCTCAAAAATGATGTGTCTTTAACTTCTCATGAATAAAGGAAGTCTAGTTTTCAGACATTTTCATACACTTTATTAGATTGAAGATTAATATGACGTATCTTGCTTCAATACACGACTGGAAATTCATACGTTTGTACCTTCCAATTCTCTATTACCCATAAATGCATTTTATTTGCTTGGAGAACTGTAAGCAGTTGAGTAATACAAGTTTGAAATTGCACATTAGTCCTGTAAATAGATGCAGACTGTAATTTGTTTGTGACTTGCTCCGCTCTTAATTAATAGATAACTTTATAAACCTTAGTTAGTCTCATAAACTAAAGCCTCATTCTCAAAAATGATGTGTCTTTAGCTTCTCATGAATAAAGTAACTCTAGTTTTCAGGCATTTTCATAAACTTTATTAGATTGAAGATTAATATGACGTATCTTGCTTCAATACACAACTGGAAATTCATACGTTTGTACCCAGGGGTGCCCATCCCCCCCAAGCTCCATGGCGCAAATTCCCCCCAAAAAATTTTTCACAACCCTCTTGTGCTTTTTATTTTTATTTTTACCCCTCTTTTTTATTTTATTTATTTTTTAAATATTATTTATTTATTGTTTAAATATTATTTATTTATTTATTTTTAAATATTATTTACTCATTTATTTTTAAATATTATTTATTTATTTTAATTATAACTATTACTTTTTTTGTATATTATTAGTTTTTTAAAAGTTCGAATTATGCACAGAATAGAATCGCATTTCTTCCTTTTCAGACTCACACACACACAAAATAAATAAGTAAATAAATAAATAATATGGAAATAAAAGAAATGCTTTAAATTAAAAAAAAATAAATTAATGTATAATTTTTATTAAAAAATCCGAAAATAATTTAAATTAAAAAAATTAATAAATAATTTAAATAAAAAAATAAAAATAAAATAAATAAATAAATTAGTTTTAAAAAATCCCCCCCAAAAATTTTGATGGCGCAACTTGCGCCATAATCCCCCCCTGTGGGCACCCCTGTTTGTACCTTCCAATTCTCTATTACCCATAAATGCATTTTATTTGCTTGGAGAACTGTAAGCAGTTGAATAATATAAGTTTGAAATTGCAAATTGTCACGAGAACTTGCTGCAAATGGATAATTCCATCATTGCTCAAACATCCATTAAATTTTAGAGCAAAACATCACATTATCAAAATACGCCAGAATTAACGCATCTGCAAGTTAATTATTATTAGCTTTACCCTGTCGCGTAAAATGTCCTTTAGCTTGGAAAATTTCCAACTTATACCACCTGAAATGATTCCTAATTAACTCTAATTTTAATTAAAATGCCTCGCAAAATAAACAGTTAAACAATAGATCCCTAATTTAGTAATAGTTAAATTTACCTCCACATAAACTACTTTTAGTTAAGTTTTTTCATGGGAATGCGGCAAAAAAATGCATTCCCAAATGATTAAAACGACTTAACTGGTATTAAAGCATTAAGAATGCTCATTAGGGATTTGCGTAAAATGTAATTATAAGAGACGGTTTGGGAAGTTTGTTTAAGCGATTTTTTTGCTGTTCCTTTCTATAGTATGAGGTGCTTAGAGATGAAGGGTTTTTACATTTATTTATTTTTTTGTCGTCGTCGTGAGATCAGAATTTTATTTGTGAAAGTTTCGCTTATTTTTTGTTACGCAAGAAAAACTGCCTAAGTGCTGAACTTTTTAAATGATTCCTAATCAAAATTCTCAGTTTTCATGATTTTTCAGTCATTTTTTTTTTCTTGTATGTTATTTGCAAGTAAATTAGCTTTTCTATTTAAAAGTTTTGCCAGAAAAAGTAAAGTCTTAATAATAGATATAGTTTTTCTTATGTTAAATATTTAAAATTCGGATTTTTTCCTTTTTTTGAATAACTGATCTTGTACGACTTGTTTCGCGGAAAAGTGACATGTCTATTTTTTATGTGGAGGGTAAGTTTTGTAATATTCTCTATTTTCAATGGTTAACAGTTTACGTCTTTTCCACGAAAGCACATATTTTATTTGTGTTCTCAATTTTTTTATTTTTTGAAGTGGAGGTTTCTAAAAACATTAAGTAATGAATTTAGACTGTATCACCTATTTTTGCTGCTTTCAAAACATTTCTCCATGAGGTATTGTAAAAGTAATTATTTCTACCAGGTGTTATTTTTCGCAAGCCCGTTTTAATCTCAAAAAGGTTAAGCTTTACAAGTTTTTTTTTTTTATTATTATTATTTATCGTTAATCTGTTCCAAGTATTGCAAGGTTGTATTTCTCAACTTTAAAACCATCTCAATTTAGTAAAAGAATTTACGTTAAAGGCCTATATACTGTCTGTTTTTCTTAGGTAAAACCTTCCGCGTCTTTACGCATGCGTCAGGTCTTCTCTAATGTTTCCGAAATAGGGGTGATAGGTAAGATAATAACAAAAGGAAAAATAATAAGAAGCAATTTGAGCCGCATCAAACAACGTAGAACGATGCTCAAATACATAGTTTAGGGTCATTCCATAGTGACTAACGTAACATTCAGAGCTGATTTTGTAACTGTTTTTACTTGTAACTTAAAGGATAAAAAATATTTTTTAGTTATGCTGGTGGATTTACAATGTACATGGTATCTATGTATCACTTCTTCTAAGAATTTAAAACAAAATGACTGACAGTAGATTTTTTTTCAACCAAAATAGCAACTTGACTAACGTAACATTTTTGCAACCCTAAAAATGAATGCTCATGCTGTGAGGCAAACATTTCTCAAAGTAAAGCAAGTGTTAAAAATTGAATGATATATTTGAAAAATGTGTAAAGTTGGCTTTTAAAAACATAAAACACACTTATTAAGTTTTTTTAGTCTTAAGTGTCACTTTTACTCAAAATGGAGTGTGACTAACATAACTTGACTAACGTAACAATCGAATAACAAGCAGTAAACACACTACAAACTATTTATTATGGCTAATATCAGTGATAATTACAATACTTCTTCAATTTTTTTTTAACTTATGCTGTATGGTTTTTATTTATTTAATTTTATTTATTTTATTTTTTTTTAATACTTTTTTCACTTTGGTATTTTTTTTTCTTCGGCTGAGGTTGACATTTCTATGGAATGACCCTTTAGGTTGAATATGTCCAAAGGATAGCAAATTTTAAGTTTTCAATTGAAATCTTCGGAAAGTTCCCACTGACTACCCATCACCCCTTTTCTAAGTGGAACAGTTCGTGAGTGCTAGGCGCAGCTTTCCAGTACGGGCAGTAATGATTTAAAGCCCAAAACCTACAAACATATATTTTTGATTAGGTTTAGCCCGGAAACTAATGTGTTAAATTTTTTAACAAAGCTCTAGTTTTATAAAACCTTTTTTTTTATTTCTTCTGGCAAAAATGAAAAGCGGAAGCATCTTAAATTTAAAATTGCTGTTATTTTTCATTGTTTTTGTAAACCGGAAGCAAAATGAAAACGTGATGACAGAAAGAACAGAAATAGTCTTCAATAAAAATTAACAATAGGAAGGGAATTAATATCTTATAAATCAGGGCACCGGAGTAGGACTCCTTTGCCGTAAAATAATCGAAGTCGGAAATTGGAAAGCGAAAGTTTTAAAATTTCGAAAAGTCGCAGTCAGAACCTGTCATTTGGGCGCAGGACATTTCCGCCGCAACGTAGGACATTTCCGCCACAAAATTTATCTCTATCATCCCCCTCATGAGACATTTCCGCCGCGTATCTCCCCGCCGTTTCTGTACGACAGGACAAATCCGCCGATTGAGTTGGTAGAGTAATATTTGGCGAACTAAAATTGGCGAAGTTTAAATTGATTTACACTGCATTGTGTGTGTGTGTGTGTGGTTTTTTTTTTTTTTTTTTTTACTTCTTGCGCTTTCACCCTAATATAAGTAGTACGGGAATAAATTCCGCTTTTTTGATTTGGTCTTTTTTGCCAAATGAAGATGTGTCGCAAAATGAAAATTTTAAACCAGTAACCCCTTTCTCACCCTTGGAAATGGCGTGGCAGATTTGTCCTGTGCCAATCAGAGGGAGAATAGGAGTCAAGGCGAAAATGTCCCATGCGGGAAAGAGGGGGATAAAATTTGCGGCGGATATGTCCTGTTCCGCGTCAGGGCATTTCCCACCGAGTTTTAAACTGCTCGTTCTCTCGGGGTAAGAGTCGGAGTCAGACTGGATGTTGGGTAACGCGGGTAACGGGACGCTGCTTGTCCCATGATTTCTACGGGAAACTTAGGAGCAAAATTTACTTATCCTGCGATTTCCACGTGCATGACATAATTTAAAACCTTATTCTGCTATCTCTTAGTTTTCATGCCTGTACTTCAATTTTCTGAAGAAAATCTACCATCTGCTTCCAAATTTTACAAGCCATGTACCAGTACCTCCCAACTTTGTTCTGAAATGATTTCCCCGAAAGTGTGTTGTTTGTTACTTGAAAAAAAAGTAAAGGGGGGAGGGTACTGTCTGTTTGCGAATTATGCGCCTGGCAGCCACGAACGCTTCCATTTGAAAAAGGGGAGACAGGTTTAGGATGCGCACTTGACTATGCCTTCAGTTTTTTTTTTTTCGCTGACTACTTCCTCGTATTTCTCCCCTATTTCGAGAAAGTCAGAAGAGACTTGGCGCGTGCGCAGATTCGACGGAGGTCTCGCGAAAAAATGTTAGACAGTAGAATATTTGATTGAACCTTGTAATTAGGGCTGCGACATCGATGTCGATGTTTTGGAAACATCGATGTTTTTGCTAAAACATCGATGTTTTTAACATCGATGTTTGAGGGTCGATGTTTTCTCAACATCGATGTTTGGGTTCGATGTTTTTTTTTCGATGTCGATGTTTTATAATCCAGCAAAAAAAGCTTGATAAAAATATGCGATATGCAGACGTATTAAGAAGGTTTTCATCCTTAATCAGAAGTTTCAGTATTAATCTCGTTAGAAATATTTTCTACGATTATTATCGATGTTTTGCTCTCGATGTTTCTAAAACATTTCTAAGTTGCTTTCGCCATTTTTTAAAAAAAATTATTCGTTTCATTATTATTCTTTATGTGAATGTTTTATATCTCATCAAAAAAACAGAAAAAGAAAAAACATCATAAAGATATGGGGCCAAAAGTTATATCGTTAATCAGCCGTTACACCATCAATCTCGTTAGAAGACGTTTTTGATAGTGATCATCGATGTTTTAAGGTCGGTGTCTTTTAATGATTACTGTTTTGCGTTCGATGTTTTTTTTTCTTTCGATGTCTGTTTTACACTTCAGCAAAAAGCAATAAAAATATGCAATAAAAACATTCATCTTTTACAGTTGCAATATCTATCGTATTATTATTTTTTTTAATTACTACCGATGATTTACGGTCAACGATTTTTAAGCATCGTTGTTTTTGTTTTGGTTTAGAAATTTCTTTCGATAACGGTGTTTTACATTTCAACAAAAAAAGTTTCATAAAAATATGCGATAAAGAAAAGTTATACCGTTAATCAACAGTTGCAGTATCTATCTCACTAAAAAAGTTTTCTATAATTGGCATCGATTACGGTTGATGTTTTTCAGGAGAGAAAAGATAGAATCTAATTGAGTGATATAAAGAGGCGCAATGTGTTGAGAAGTTACTGTATTACTGTACATTTAAATGTGTAAGCAATTCTTATAGAAAAAGATCGATGTTTTGAAACATCGATGTTTGAAAACATCGATGTTTTTTGGTCGATGTATCAATACCATCGATGTCTTAATTTCGAAACATCGATGTCTTGAAACATCGATGTTTTGCCATCGATGTCGCACCCCTACTTGTAATCAGATTATTGTATTAGGCGTAATTTTTTACGTGATTTGTGTTAACTTAATAAATATTTTTATATTGATTTTTTGTGCATCAAATAAGCATATTTTTATGAGACTTTGATTAGAAAATTGATGAACTAGAGGATTAAAGGAGTCGGAGTCAAAGCCCCAAAATTTTGAAAGACGCAGCCGATATTGGTCACTTTATTTCGACTCCGCAACCTTGCTATAAATAAGCAAAAGGTTAAACCTAGTTGTGGTCATGCTAACCACAAACACCTGATAAGCTGTTCTCATTTCTCCTACTCTCAAAATATCAAATTCGATATCTGCTATCATTTTGTTGACCTCAGCAATTCAAAAAGGAAATATTTCTGCCATCCTCTTATTTCCTAATCAAGGTTAGCCGTGTTTTTGTTCGTAAGTGATTAGATTATGGTGCAGGTTTACTAACGGACCGTTATCTGGCGTCCTTTTACTTATCAATTTTCTATTTTTTATCGAGTGATTCATTCGATAGACATTGAGTGATTTATTTTTACTCCGTGTCATTGATTTTTGGAGGCAATAACACAATCTAAAAACAGATTGGAACACGTTTTGGCTCTCACAGATGTTTACGTAAGTTGGCATTAGAAAATTAAAAGTTGCACCTTACTTCAGCGGGCTTGTAAATGAGATGTACCGATTGTCCCAATGCATTTGATGTGACGCTATGCATTAATTGGTTATTTGAATTACAGATAATTACAGCGATATTATGAACTATTAAAGTCGCTTTTGATTAATTGGACCAAATTCTATTTAATCCATTAATGCCTGACTTTTTCTTCCAAAGATATTTTGTATACTGGTTAAAAACAGTGTTTAATGGACAGGAAAAATAATTTTAAAAAAAATTCTGTTTAAAATAATTTTTTATTAAGGAAAGAAAAATCGTCCCTTAAAAGTTACAATAGACCCCAGAGGGTACACACTTTTTTTTGGTAACATTTATTTATGTCTACGATATAATATTTAAAAAGACATTCCATGAGAAGAAATAAAATCAGCAATTAACATAAACTGGGAAGCTGGGAATAACTTTGAAAACTTAACTTTTTTTCTTGAGTGTGAACGATGTCATTTTTGATGAAGATCATACTAAAACTGCTACAAAACACACTTTACAATGGTTATTTGATGCAATCTGTTATTAACGAATTGAAACAATACCAAGGTACTAATTGAACACTATTATTTGGTTGAAATGTTCATTTTAGGGAAATTCAGCTCCTTTTTTGGACCGTCCCTAAAAAGTGACGTTAGGCATCAATGGGTTAAGACGGGAAGCACAATTTTTTGGGGTAAAAAAAAAAAGTTACAAAATGTGTATTCAATAATGCAGGATTACACATGTTTCCCATCCAAATGTTACACCGCTCTTATAAAACTTATTTACTATAACGAAATATTTTTAAGAAAAATCAAAATTAGGAAAAAGGATCAAATCTCCGGTGTACAAAGAAACTTGATCACTTTGAGCCAAGGGCGGATCCAGAAAGGTTTCCAAGGGGAGCGATTGTTTTATTTCTACTGGCCCCTTTTTTGCCACATATTCTGGTTAACACACATTTATTGCAAATGTTTTGGTCTTCAATTTCAAAAAATATCCTGATTAGAGCCAACCATTTCTCATGGTGTCATCGAAGATCATCTAAAATTCAGTTTTTTGAGCTTCAGAGTCAAAAACCTGCGGGAGAAGAGCCCCTCAAGGGAGGGGCGATCGCCCCCATCAAACCTCCTTTGTATCCGCCCCTACTTTGAATCAGGTTAATAATTCAGTTTCAATGGTTTCATATTGTTACAAATCTTGTAAATAGTTGTTGTTTTTCCTGCCTTGCATCATTTTCATTAGTTTTGGTTTTATCTGGCGTCATGTTGCAAAAGTATCTGAAGATATCACTTTTATCATTTGTATACCGTCCCTGTAACACTTTGTAGTTTTTACACTTGCCCTAACTTTGATAAACATGAAGACATTTTTCGCTCGGAGTGGTTTTTTTTCTTTTTATTACTAGAAGTTTCTTAAATGGATTGTTTAAGTTATGAATGAACAAAATACTCCAGATTTTGCTAGAATGTTGTCGAGATTTCGTACCGAGTATAAATAGCTGGCCTTGAACACAGTCAGTTAGTTTTTCTCAGATTGGATTTCTGAGAGGCTCGATTTCATTCGCTTGGGCGAATGGTTGTTTTGCTTTTGTAATTGCTTAATTACTGTTCACGTTAGATACGTGGTGCTGAGTTACTGTTGAGAGTGCAGTGTACTGTTTGCTACCTAATTGCTGGATGTTTAGCAATTGTTTCCTGCTCCTTTTGTAAATAAGTGTACATACTCGTAAATAAATTTATAGTTATTTCCTCAAGATTGGAATGCTCATTTAAGAAAGTTGAAGGTGCTACGGACTCGTTACAATATTTATTAGTTCTTAATAATGGATAACTACTATCTACTTTAGGCGGTTTTCTTCAGTTTTAATCCAATAAATGCAGTAACGCTATTAGAATAGGAGTTAGGCTGCAAAAAATGACATTGCGAATCTAATTTTCCTAAAGTATTTTCCAAAGACTTAACCGCACATGATGGACATACAGGTTTCATTGAAGAGCCAAATTACTCTCTTATAGCTGCTATCAGCCAGTGGTTGGAAAAACTACATTTATTTTGTATCGAACTACAACTACTTTGTTATAAATGTAATTAACTACAACTACAACTACTTTTTTTTTAATGTGGCGACTACAAACTACTTTTGAATTGTAGTCGCTACAAGATTTGCACGAGAGAGTGCAAGATTTGCACTAGTCAGAGTCAATTAAACCTTGTTTTGTTTCCTTCGTTTTCTTTTTTTTTTCATTTATTTATTTATTTTTTTTTAATTTAAAAGTAGTTTCCAGAAATCTCTACAAACTACCATTTTTTTTTTGTATCGCGCTACTCACTACTCTACTTTTTTTTTTAAAGTAGTGCGCTACACTACAAACTACTAAAAAATGTAGCTTCTACAGTAGTTTCGCTACTTGGAGCGCGCTACTATCAGCTACTTACATTTCGCATAACTTTTTTTTATATTTTTAAATCGTTCTGGTATATCTGTTAATTGGTGAAATAGGTCGCTGATATAGCACCAGTACCTTTTCATAGTAAAGTTGCTGGTTTGGCGTCAAACGAAGCTTATCTTACTCAACTGGTAAATCACATCTGTGGTAGCTATAGGGGACTCTGAGGTGCAATTTATTGTAACGCACACATACACGGTGTCCCAGTTAAGTGTTTCAGAACTTCTATGAGAGGTAGGGCGCATCCTGACGACTCAAAATCATTGGCAATGGGAGAGGGGGGAGTTGGAAATGCTTTCTCAACACGGTGATGTGCACAGAAGCACCACAAAGGAAAAAGACCGGAAGGGGAAAACCTTTTTAATAAGACATGCAAAAAAACAGAATTTACATGGATCCACCAGTTTCAGTACACCCCACACGTATTCGGTTCACGGAGCGCCGCAGACTGAAATACTCCAGCCATAGGCAGGAATTCAAGTGAAACAGACGATCGTAAATTACAATCGCTACTGGAAATGAATTACATTAGAACGTTTCTTGATAAAAACATCGTGACGTCAGCGTGACGTTTGCCTATGAAAAACGAGCTAGATAAAACGTCACAGCCTACTTGGCGAATAAGAGGAGATCACTGACTGCTTGTGAGCTCTTATTGGCTCCACCCGTAGTGACGTCAGTGCCAAGTTAAGTTGATGATAATGTAATTCACTTCTAGTAGCGATTGCAATTCGAAGCAATTGCAGTGGTGTTTCACTTGAATCCCTGCCATAGTCAAATTTCAAAGCGTCGGGAAAGCATTTTAGACCCCTCATTTCTATGTGATTTAAGAAGGCACGCTACGCCTCCTAGAACTTTTTGAAACACTTAACTGGGACGCCCTGTATACACATTTCAAAATGATTTCAATATTTTGTTTAATCTCAAAATCCTTACGCATCTTAACGCTTTTATTTGAAAATCCGTATTTTTCTGCACAAGATAAAATTTGTTTCATATGTGTAAGTTAGATACATACTGCTGGCTTGAATTATGTTTTTTAGTAAGCGAATATCCTCCGGAAGCTTATTTCAAGTTCTTGATACAGCCAATGCAGTGCGGGCCAGTATGGGTATAGATATACATATATTATTTCAAATATTTGATTAAAATGCCTCAAAACAGCGCCAAACATGCGACTATGACTAATTTGAAAAATAAGTCACACCAGTCTTTTAACATTACATCTTCACAATCAACTATTTACGTCCGAACCTAAAGTTATTTCTGCCAAAAAAAAAATAAAATAACTTCTTCCAAATAATCGCGTATATAACCGTCTTTATGCCGAGTAACAATAGAAAAGTATGAAAGCAATCACTTTGAGCCAAGGTCTTTAATTACGGCATTTCTATAAACAGGACAGAATTTGAAGACTGCAATTACACTTCCGTTCCTAAAGGGGGAAGATATGAAATTAAATTTTAGCCATCTCGCTGACAATGACAACTATAATCATAACTAAAGTTTCCCCAATCCTTCGTAATTATATTCGTCATCTGTAATTTTCTGATACTTCATAATTATTTCCGCTTTTGCGAATTATTGCGTTCTGAAATACTTCGATTGAAAAGAAGTGTTCTATTCTGTGTAGGCGTTCCTTTTTGGAACGACTTCTTGTCATGTTGTCGATAACTTTGTCTTGGGAGGAAATTCGTAGAATGGGAATGAATTTTGCCGAGAAATATAATTACAGATTTCAGGTTGAAGTTTCTGGATCAAATACAGGCTGCATTTGCTGTGTTTGGACTACTGGTGTAGTTCTTCATTTGGTTCTGTATTAACTGTAAATAAATATAACTTATTTTATGATGAAACTTATAATAAGCATCTAGTTTTAGAGACATGAAAGATACACATGAGTCCGTCTGGGGAGTAGTAGTTCAACTCCTTAAAGGTTTTTCTTTTTCTTTTTTTTTTTTTTTTTTTTTGTATTGAGCAGCATAATTTGATACGTGACATTTGGAAGCTTTTATAAAGTTTAATGTTAATTTGCTTCTTATTAATTGTATTCGTTGGTAAAGGTGCCTAACACGAAATTTTTGTCAAAAAGTAAAATTAAATTAATTTTTTTAATTAACTCATTTGTGCCCAGTAGCCTAAAAACTTGACTCTTGTTAGTTACTGCATATAAAAACCTGTAATGGGTATATCCTTTTACTAAAGCTTTTTTTCACAAGTTAAATAGTCCTTCTTCTTGAGAAAACCAGTTAGAGCCACTATTTGGATATCAGAGTTTATTTATTGACAGCTATTTTCAGACAAATCAGTCAAGCAACGATCCAGCATGGGTAGCCACTGAAAGTAATTTTTTTGCGAACTTATTTTACATAAAATTAAACTATTTTAAAATGATTTGCTTAAAATTAATCACAGATGCCTTCTGTGATGTTACTTTTCACAACGCACAAGTAAAGTCAAGTAAGGACGTTTTTTTCTCACATATCTCCAAAATATCCCATAAACAGGACGTTAACTAACTTTACAATATGGCAACGGCGAACTATTTTAAGTCTAAAATGTATGTAAACCATTCCAAGTAAGATTTTTAGGCAGATACAAATTGAAAAAAAAAGTTACAAAAAAACTTGGGCATGAATTGGTTAATCACAATCACAATTGCAGTTTTCAGAAAGGACTTGATCAACTGCTTAAATATCTAGACAATATCATTTGGCATTTTGAGTATTATTAATTGCATTTAAATACAATTCTTTCGTTGGTAAAGGCTCTAATGCAACTTTAGTTCTATCAAAAAGTTAATAAGTGAATAAAAGTTCACGCAATCGTAACTTTCAAAAATTTCTTAATATGGACAATATCATATTTTCCCCACAATCAGTCACAGAAAACCGCTCTTATTTTTTAAGGCTACACAATACTAAAAAGTCAACAGAATATTGAAAAAATATTTTTATTTTTAGATGCTCCATTTAGTTCGGAGTTTGTGCTCGCTATATAATGCTCAATATGTTCAAAGAAATATGCATCAAATATTTTAATGCTCTGTCAGTAATAAAGATATCAGTTAAAAGGGAATGATGAGTTGTGCCTTCATTTTGACAATTGAAATACATTTTGGTCGAACTCCTAAAATTCACATCCAAGCAAGATTTGAAAGTTGCAATTAACCACCACTTTTAAGATTTTTCTTTAACTGTTTATGCTGAAGTGTTATTATATTTGAAAACAATGTCTAATTTTTGAATTTATCAATGAGTAATGATACAAAATCGTTTTTAGTTATTGTCAAACGTGCAGTTATAAAAGGAAGATGACCCCCCTATCTTCGAGAGGGGAAAAGTTGGAAAAAACTATAATACGTAAGTTAACTTTCAATAAATTCTATTATATTTTTAAAAAATGTTTTAAAGTAAGTATAACCTTATAGGAACGAAACTCTGTTTCTTAATTAACTGTATCTTTGAACAAACAACAAAAAAGAAGTGAAAATGAATTGCAGCAAAATTTTTATTTAAGGATTTGAAAATTGCGGTGGCAGAATTCACAACTTTGCAAGATTTAAAACTTGCAATTAACTACAACATTGAAAATTCTTCTTTAACTGCTCATGTTATTATATTTGAAAGCAAAGTGTAATTCATGAATTTATCAACGAGTAATAATACTTAACCATTTTTAGCAATTGTCAATTCACGGCTATGGATGAGTTGACAATTAATTTTTGAATTTATCAATAAGCAATGATACTTAACCATTTCTTTGCTATTGCCAGTGTAATGGCCATGAAAATTTACAGCAGTTCCCAAAATAAAGACTTTCATAAATCTTCAGACCAATCCTGATTTGGCAATTTACCATCTTCTAATTCAATTGGGACAAAAGAAGTTAGAAAACAATATTTGTGTTTACACGCATTGGATAATCATAATGGAATAATTCTTCGGGGGAAATTACTCTCCCAAGGCCACAGTAAAAAAACTAATCTATCTTTAATATCTAATCTAGTTTTGAAATGTAAGTTTCTGGAAAAAGAGGAACGTCCTTAAGTGACTGATTTTCATGTTTGGAAATAATTTTTCTCCAACGAGAGATAACCTTATCTATTTTAGGTTTCCGATATAAAATTGGTTACTATTTTATAGCAATTAGAACAATTTTGATAAGTTTATATTTTAGACGCATACTGCTTTTTTTGTCAGAATAATTTTGTTACAATGAAATATGTGAGATTCTCCCCTCCCCCTCTCTATCTCTCTTTAGAATCCTAGTGCTGTATTTTTCACAAAATTATTTATCTCAATTATTTAATGGTATTTTTTTCTTCATATCTAGACAATGAAAATAAACAGAGATGGTGCAATTTAATTACGTAAAAATAATAAATAATAAAAATAAATACATTGTTTGTCAAATGCTATTATTGTTCTCTGTCCAAACTGATGTCTAAACTGCTCAACGTATTAACTACAATATAATACTTAACTATGGGGGAAGACCGCCTATATTGGACCACTGCTTAAATTGGACCTCGGGCTTAAAATCTAGTACAGAGATCTATGCTAAATTTTAATGGTAGATACATAAAGTTTTAGGAATAAAATCAATGTGCATGAAGTTTCACCACTCTTCGAACTATGCAGCGTGAGTTACGGCATGATTTATGTTGGAAACGTGTAAAATCTTATTTTGCAGACTTGTACTTAGTAAGATAGTACTAAAACTTGTAAACTGAGGTAAACTGCAGATATAGCATGATAATCTGTGTTTAATAAGGATCACATCTATATATATACATGCGCGGTTGTGATAATTTTTGACAGAGAAATAAGCTGAAGAATAAAAAATGGCATGTTTTCCTTTATTGGACCGAAAACCTTTTCCTATATTGGACCGGTGGTCCAATTTAAGAATATGATTTTAAGCAAGACTTTTCACTAATTGAAACATTAAATAAGTGACTCATCTGATTTAATAGCGTAGTTGAGATTATTTTAAGCATACTTTAACACCTATTCACGATATTCATTTTTTTTATCGAGCACATTTTCTAGAAGCTGCAAATTCTTGAAATATTTGTTTTTTTTTTCTCTTTTTCCATTAAGTTATAGTTTCAGGTTGTTAAACATAGGAGTTAATTTAAATAAAATGTATGCTTTTTTTATCGAGGAAAAAAATGAAATTCTTCAATTTGCTCGAAAAGATTTTTAAAAGAAACAATTAATATGCTACTAAAATGTACAATGTAGATGAAACCGGTCTTTTCAATGCCCAAAAGCCCCAAAATATATCGACATATAAAAGTAAAAACCAGTTTGGAGCAGTAATGTGTGGTGAACGTGTTAGAAACATACTTGCTATTTGCTGCATGAGTGCAACACAATAATTGCTAAACCCCCCTCCCTCCCCATGCTTATTTTCAAAAGAATACGTTCCATGTATTTGCTTATCGTAAAAGCACCCCCTGATGAGCAATATGCTTGTTTAAAAAAAGGTTGGATCACAAACGATAACTCACACAGTTGATACAATATTTCATCAAAACCGTTAAACCAAAAGCATAGATGCAATAAACTTGGTTAACGAGAGCGATATAATAATGCTTTCTCTTAAAGCACACCATGCAAGATGTTATCTTTTTTCAGCCTCTGTCTACTTATTTTAATCGAGTGTGTGATACATGGTTGCGAGAACATCCAATGAGATCCATTACCCAATATCGAATAGAAGAACTGTTTGGTAACTCTTATGGGTAAACCTCAATCAAGGCCATGGCAAATGTTGTGAGTTGATTCTAAAGAACAGGAGTTTGGCTTGTTAATTGACATGTGTTTAGCGACATTGACTTGGCTGGAGCAGAGTTCGAGGTAAGTAGTCCAGATAAAACTACTCAAAGTGAGCAGGCTACACGTTCGGTGTAAGTTGTACTGTTGTACACCATGTACAAGAACTAGCTACGACTTAAATTAGGACAAACTCTGCATAATCAGAGGATAGTTCTCATCAAAGCATGATTGTCAACTTCAACTATGATTTTGTAAAGGCCAGCAGGCTCACATATCAATTTACCTAAAAAATAGAAAACACAAAAAGGAAAACTATCTCAGCAATCATTCCAACGCCGTATGAAAGAAGCATACAGCAGAAAAAGTCACACAAGAATAAGCAAGAAACTGCACAAAACAACTGTTATTGTAATATTTATCATAGAGATGAAGCGCAAAACATGATTAAATGCGTGAAATGCTATTGGTGAGTGTATCAACACTGCCTAAATGAGACCGAAGCAAAAGAAATTCTATTGCAAATCCTGGAAAAAAAGATGTATAGTTCAACTATAAATTATTCTATGATTTCCTGGTACGGTCCAATTTAGGAATCGCATGGTTCAATATCGGCGCATATATTCCTAAATTGGACTTTTGCAACTTTTTCTAAGATAATTTTTAAAAAAATAATTTCCATATTTTTAGAAAATATAAGCTTCTAGGGCGGTTCCTGATTAAATTTAGCTTACGATGCCCTATTTTGTATTTTTGTTTTGCTTCACATTGAGCGACACAGGCCTCCTGTTCTTAGGGGGTCCAATATAGGCGGTCTTCCCCTAATACACGAAAGATTAACGCTTTAAAATTAGAACATAGTATGGCAGTCTGCTGTTGATAATTACAACCAGTATTACTCAATTATTTTGTAAATATCATAGTTTCACTATTCCTAAATTACTAAAAAACTTTACTCATAAGGCTACAATTTATATGTTTATAAAAGTTCTAATTTTCCTTCCGAAATTGTGCTGTTAAGACAGTTGCCCCTACAGTGCCACGAAATAATATCTTCTGCTGAGGGTTCAGGGTCATTCCATAGAAATGTCAACCTTAGCCAAAGAAAAAAAAAGTATCAAAAAAATAAATTAAAAAATAAATAAATAAAAAACATACAGCAAAAGAAGCTTTAAAAAAATTGAAAAAGTATTGTAATAATCACTGAGATTAACCATAATAAATACATAGTTTGTAGTGTGTTTACTGCTTGTTATTCGATGGTTACGTTAGTCACGTTACGTTAGTCATACTTCATCTTGAGTAAAAGTGACACTTAAGACTAAAAAAATTAAGATTTAATAAATGTGTTTTATGTTTTTGAAAGCCAACTTTACACCTTTTTTCAAATATATCATTCAATTTTTAACACTTGTTTAACTTTGAGAAATTTTTGTCTCGCAACATGAGCATTCATTTTCAGGGTTGCAAAAATGTTACGTTAATCACGCTGCTATTTTGGTTGAAAAAATATCTACTGTCGGTAATTTTGTTTTAAATTCTTAGTAGAAATGATACATAGATACCATGTACATTGTAAACCTACCAACATAACTAAAAAATATTTTTTATCCTTTAAGTTACGAGTAAAAACAGTTACAAAACCAGCTCTGAATGTTACGTTAGTCACTATGGAATAACTCTACAAGATTACGAAAAATAATACGCTAGACCTGTATCCAGGATTTAAAACAAACAAGTATTTTTCAATATCAAGAGTTTATCGAGGATACACAGAGCAGTTGGTTTCGACTTGGAGAATTGCCATTTTTAAGTTTACGTGATTAAGCATACACATCAATTATTTTATTTTTTTACGTTTTTATTAATTAATTTGTTTTATTATAATGACAACTCCAGAAATGTATTCTCTCTCTCTCTCTCTCTCTCTCTCTTCTTTTTACTAACAATTATTCACATCAAAAATTAAGCAAGGTAGAGGTTTGTCCAAGATCTTCTGAGCAAAAAGTATCTTCTTGTCACAAGTCGAAATGTAGATTTCAGGGGATCTCTTTTCATCTAAAAATATCATTTCATCGCATTGGGATCTTTGCACTAGTAACCGTTTTGTTTTTGAAAGAGGTGGTATTCTGTTCGAACGGGATGCAACACATGGTGTTTCTTTGTTGGAAAGAACTCATATTTAAATGCGTTAAATTTTATCAATTTTTATTCCTAAAGGCCTATCTCTATTACTCTAAAAATTGAAAAAAATTGGTCATTTTGAGACAAAAATTTGAATTTTGAGCTTTTTGGGGTTTTGAAATTTTTAAAAAGTTCAAACTTGGGAATTCTAGTGCCCCAAGGAGCTTCTGTGCCAAGTTTGAAGAACAGTCGAAGATAACTGTGGGTTTGTGTAATTAACAAACATACATCCATTTATACATATATATATTATTTATTTTTTTAGTTATTTTTTAATTTTTATGTTTTATGGAGAAGTAGACAAAAAAGCGTCTTTCGCATTAAAACCCCGATTACTCCAAATTGCCAAAATCAATATCTTTCTAAAGCATTATATCCGTTAACAACGGCACCGTTTCCAACACGATTCCCCCACGGTAGATATATACCCCATTGTAGAAATTCATTTTTCTCTCCGACACGGAAAAAAACAGAAATTGGTTTTAACATGCAAGATCATGCAGTCCGTTCGTTTATCAGCGCCATAATTGAGCTGTGTGATACATTTTTCGCAGGTGCCGCTGACGGCAACTAAATCACGTTTTTTTTTATTCCCACTTTTTTAGCCCCGCCGACTAAAAAATCACGCAAAATTCCGTGATCGTGTAGGAAATGTGGATGGTATTTCATTCTTAATCTTCAAATATTCGTTGCCTGGAAGTACATGTGTCACTTTTTTTTATTAAAAATGTTTTTTTGCTGTAATATAGTACATTCTAAGTTTTTAGAGACTTCATATTTACGACTGCAATTAGTTTCACGAAATTAAAAGCTCTGACTGAAAATGCTTTAACATACAAGCACTTCTACTGTGTATTTTAGTGCGTCCGAAAGTATTCAACATTTTTACACGATGCAATTACTTACTCTATTTATTTATTTACTTATTCATTTAATTTAGTTGTATATACATTTGTGTGTATGTGTGAGTGTGTGTAAATTATGCATTTTATGCATTAAAGCCTTTTTAAAATGATTAGTGTTTTAGAAAACTGAAATAAACTGTGAAACTACTATTGTTATTTTTAATTAATTTTGAGAACAATTGAAAGCGGAAACGGCAATTATAAGAGAAAATATTTGGAAAACCGAAAGGTACTGTCTACAATTTTTTCGTGCGACCTCCGCTGCATCTGCGCACGCGCCAAGTCTGTTCGGACTTTCTCGAAATAGGGGGGAAAAGCAACGAAGAAGTAGTAAGCGAACAAAAGCTGAAGGCACCGGGAAGTGCGCATCCTAATCCTATCTTCCCTTTTTCAAATGGAAGCGTCCGTGGCTGCCAGGAGCACAAAACGCAAACAGACAGTAATGTCGTTTTTGCCCCCCAAACAAATAATTTTTCTCAAGTTTTTATTTTTTCATCAACACTGTGATTACGCTAGTTGTTAAGTCTTTTGCCGTATGATACACAAAGTTTCAACTCCTGTTAGATAGAAATTTTAGTTCTGGAGCAAAATATCTGGAGATGGCATTTTAGGTATCAGATAATTTTTCAAGTTTTTTTTTTTTTTTTTCATTTTGCTTCATATAGATCGGAATAAATGGAAATCAGATTGTTCAATTTCAGGTGAGTTTCGGTTGGTGAAGCAGCCCACAACAGTTTGTTAATTTTTCAAGAGTTGGCCTTGAACAATGTGGTTTTGCATTATCACGTTTCAAGGCCACCCCTTTTATTAAGATAATAGTGGTCATATTCTTGCCAAAATAAGACCATATACTGTCTAAAATTTTTTCGTACGACCTCCGCCGCATCTGCGCAAGCGCCAAGTCTGTTCGGACTTTCTCGAAATAGGGGGGAAAAGCAACGAGGAAGTAGTAAGCGAACAAAAGCTGAAGGCATCGGGTAGTGCGCATCCAAAACCTAACTCCCCTTTTCAGATGGAAGCGTCCGTAGCTGCCAGACGCACAAAACGCAAACAGACAGTAATTTTTGTTTCTTCCTATCCTTAAAACATTCTATGAGACAAAAACTCGAAACTTTTTCTTTGCATCCAAGATTCATTTCTAGATATTTTCTGCAAAAATCAATAGATTTTTACATATTCGGGATTAAAAATTTGCACACTAGATGGTTTACCGTGAAGTATGGCTGTTGATAATGGGGGTCATTGAAGGGGCAACAAGGATAAAGGTGATATTTTTGAAAAAAAAAAAACTTACTTTTTACCTTGGATGAACACATTTTCTTTTTGAAAGTTTTTTCTAGAAATTTAAAAAAAAATTCACTCATTACGTTTATCTACTCAGCCCTTCAATTACATTGATAATTAAAAATTAAAATTTTTAAGAAATTTATTTATTTGCAAAAAAATACGTCATTACTTTCCGGTCTCCCGAATAACTTAAGAAACAGTCTTTAAAAATAGCCCATCCTAACCATTTATATGAGTGTTAAATAAGTAGATTCCTTATTGATAACTTGAACTAAAAAACACATGTCAAAAAAAAAGTTTAAACACTCTGAGCATTAATCTATAATGAACTAGACTTTCTCCCTTAATATCACGCGCTAACTGCCCCAGCACTTTACGTCTCATAATTCTTTCCGTGCAAAGCCGGTGTTTATCAAAAATATAATTGAGCCGTGAGAAGCCATCTTACCAGGTGCCACTGGCTGTCTCTAAATCATCACCCCCCCCCCTCTTTCTCAGGTGTTAGTATTGACTCGGACGATAGGAGCACGCGAAATAACGTGATAAGTGAGAAAATGCTAAATTTAAATTGTATTAGTTTGATTTCGGTGATATCAGTTGCTGCAGGTGTCTTGTTCCGTGTTTTTTAAGGCGTAGAAATTTCTCCTGCGCATTATTTTTTTTCCTGAAAATTCATATATATGGGTGATTCTACAAAAATGGGCAAATTTGTGTTCCATACTGATTGCTCTTTTTGTTTTCATTTAATAAAAAAATATTTTGAGAATATTTTTATGCGTCTTTTGTTCTATAATTCTGATTATCAACAAAGTCAATAATGAATTATTATTCAGTTAAAATAAAATATTACATTGAAATGTCATCCACATGCCCTGTCCCATAGATGCAATTTTCACAATCAATGTAATATAGATTAAAAAAATAAGTGATTTTTTTTCTCAAGACTTTTTTATTTATAAATGTGAATGTGTGCAAGATGTAAACCACAAAAAAGCTAAATAATGTGAAAATAATGTCTCTAAAAATTAATCTAAACTTTGTCCCAGCGATTATCAGTCATCCACATGTCTGAAAAGTATAGATATTTTTCTCTGAAATGTTTTATTTCAAAATCTGGCAACACATCTTAAAATGAAGAATGGAACTTTGTTATTCCTGGCTGAAGATTAATTTTGCTGTTCTGCAATAAGTTTTTAATAAAAAGCAAGCTAAACTCAACTTTCAAGGCAAGTGTTTTTTTATCTTTGTCATTAACATGCCCCACAGAATGCATGTAAAATGTACATGTAAATAAATTTTGATAATGAATAGTCCAAAAAATTACATTTGTAGGTTCTTATTCGAAGTTAAGCCGAAAAATATTCAGATATGACTTTTTGAGAACATATTACTTGTGTTTTGTCATTCACATGCACTTTTTCTTATGTCATTCACATGCCCCAATATGAGACCCGTGGATGAATCAAAAGCCAAACTATGACAGTACAACAATGTTTAAAACTAATGTCTAACAGTTCACAGGTTGAAAAGTTTCATTAATATACCTATTGTATTTGTGTTATTCACATACTTATTGTGTTATTCACATACCCATTGTGTCATCCACATGTCCATTTTATCATTCACATGCCTTCAAAAAAATGTAAAAACACAATAAAATACAAACATTTAAGCTCTGCTGATATTCTATTTTAATTATGCAACTTATTAAGTTGAAAGTGCTTTGCTGATTTTTTTCAGATTTTTAATTTTAAATTAATTTTTTTAAATCTACATGTTAGAAATATTCCCGTATTTGTAGAATCACCCATATATATATATATATATATATATATTATATATATATATATATATATATATATATATATATATATATATATATATATATATATATATTATATACTAGTTGACCCGGCAAACGTTGTTTTGCCATATAAATAATTTCCTAGTAATTTCTAGTGTTGACAAAAAATAGCTTACTTATTGTAAGTATGTATGTATGTATGGTAGAATGTGTATATTG